>APFE030537082.1:40058-95242 GCA_000404065.3 Pinus taeda
AGCACAATCTCACATTACAAAGTTCTTCATAGTACAAGAAACCAAGATTTCTATAATGTTTTTGTTTTTTCTAACTACTATTTATATTATAATGTCAAAAGTTTATCTAAATTTAAGTTTATGTAATCTATATTATGAATGTTTTGATAATTTTTTTGTAATAATCACATCAAGAGTATTTTGTGGATGTGTTTCGAACTATTTAGTGTGGTTCATCGTCAAAACAAGATAGAGAATCAGATTATGGTAACTGATTAAATAGGGATAGTGATGTAGAGAGTTAATGTTTCACTATTAGAATTTATCAGTTAATTTTGACTTAATGTAACCGTTACAACTTAACTCTTAATATGAATTAATAATTGAAATTTAATCTACAAGAAAATTCTAATGAATTATAAATCCACAATTAAATAAAATTGTGGACAAATAAATAATATTTTTTTATCAAACTTACTTAATAATACACTTAATTAATATGTTAAGGTCCAAGCATAGATAAACCAAGGTTAAATGAAAATGAAGATATAAATATTTAGTTTTCACTACTAAATAAATAATTAACTAATTTTTGACTAAATAAATAAATATTTCATTTGTTTATTTAATGTAAGACTTGACTAAATTAAAAATATGCTTATTTATTTTATTTAAATAAATCAATATTTTAGATATCAGGTTTGGGATTCAGTTACAATTACCTCTCGTGGAAATGGTCATATGAAATGACTTAATTACAATCTGGATCCAAAAATGATATCGAAATAATGGCAGCTGGGAAACCCCTTAATACTTAATAAAAAATATTATTTTTAAGTTTATTTAATTAATTTAAAACTTGATTAAATAATTAAATATGATTTATATTAATCAGTCTTAAATTATAAAGAAACAAAATATTTATTTATTAGTAAAAAATTAATTAATTATTTAGTTTAGGGTTTTTTCCAAAACTTAAATATTTATTATATTCATTTTCATTTAACCTTAAGTTTTATTATGTAGTCAAGTCCTAAATTTAAATAAATAAATAAAGATGTTATTTATTTATTTATCAAAAATTAGTTAATTCTTCAGTTTATTTATGTAAGTTCAAGTCTTAAATTAAATAAATAAATAAAATGTTTATTTATTTATTTAGTCAAAAATTAGTTAATTATTTATTTAGTTAGTCAAAACTAAGTATTTATATATTCATTTTCATTTATGCTTAGCTTATTTGTTTGGACATTAACATATTAATTAGGTGTATTATTATGTAAGTTTGACAAATAAATTATTTAATTGTAGACAATTTTATTTAACTGTAGATTTATAGTTCATTAGATTTTTTTTCTGTTGATTAAATTTTAATTATTGTTTTAGCAAATAAGTTTTAATGGTTACATTTTAATTATTGCTTTAGCAGTTAAGTTTTAATGGTTACATTCAGTAATTTTAGTGGTTAAAAATTATCTCTCTACATTGTTATTTCTATTTAATTTGTTGGCATAATCTGATTCTCCCATCTTATCATGATGATGAATCACACTAGATGATTCAAAAACATCAACGAAATGTTTTTGATATGATTATTACTAAAAATGTCTCAACATTATTAAAAGTTTCATGGTGAATGGCTTTTTTTTCCTCTTCTTTTTTCTGATTTTCTCTCTTTCAAATTACTTCGTGTGCAACAATAATGGTTATTATCTCCTCCTCTCCTTTCTTTAATGATGGTAATAAGGTTAAGGTTTTATTTTAATTTTTTTAATTAAAAGAAGAGTTGGTTACTTAATATATAGTAAATATTTGTATGGAGTCATATTGATTAGATAGTTAGAATGTATAATTAATAAATATAAATATAAAGTAGTTTTATTAAAGAAGGTTTTTATAAGTAATTGATGTAACTTTATTAATGAATGTTTACTAGGTAGTAGTTTTAGACACAAAAATTATTTATAATAGTATAAGTTATATAAATGGGTGGTTAGAGTTTTGAATAGATGAAAACTATTTATAAGGGTATAACTTATGTATTTGGATGCAAGTGATTATATTGGATTGGAGATATGTTTAATAGGATATTTTAAGTAGAAAAGGCAAGTGAACAACACTTCTTTTTTAGAATATCAATAAAGGTTTGAATATTATTGTTGTTTTCATGCTATTGTTTTATTTTATTTTTTACTTTTAATAGTTACATTTCTAGTGATATTTTTTTAACTTTTCTATTTTAGATATCAAGGTACACCACAAGTGTTATCATAACACTTCCTTGTAATAATACATGCCTAGTTTTTTGAGAATATATTTTGAGGCTAGAAACATGTTTAGACATCTTTAAACACATCAATCTATCATTCACTAGGTAAAACTATAGTCAAAAGCATATGCACAAGGAATATAAATGGAGTCACCTACTCAAATCCCCTTATACACCTTTGCTAGTACATAGTGAGAATTGCCACATTAGATAGAATCTATATACAAAATTTATATTTCACATACCCATTGAGTATATTGAAGGCCCCATAGGTACACCTAAAACCATCTTTACATACACCTATAAATCATCTTGTTGGTAAAAATTACTAGCAATGTCACTCAAGGAGACCACTCTTACATACCAAGTAATTGTGTAGTGCAACTAAAGGTTTTTTAATCCTTCTTAGTTAACATTGTTAAAGATCAATTGAGTATTATTTGGTAACCCTAAAGTATATCATATAACTATAACACCTAACACTCATTTTCTCTTAGGATCATGCAAAATCTTGGAATGCATAGCATAGGTAATGAAATTCCTACTTAAATTAGAATATCAAGAATTTGAGATTTTACTTAGTAAAATAATGCTCAAGCAAGAGTAAACACTCCTTAAACGCTCTAAATAGAAGGCTACCTAGTTGAACTAAACCATTGATTGATACCCACCTCAAAAGTTGTCTCTCATGACGTTTCTCATGTTGACATATCGCTTAGGTAAACCTTCAATTGGACCTCAAAAGCTTGGCCTAGAATCAAACTTTACTAATGACCTACATCAACAACATCCTCTCATGACACTAATCACATTGGTTTACTTCTTGTGTAACCCTTTTAGTGGTTCCCATAGTCCCATGATTCACACTAGGAACATGTCAGCGATGAAAGATGGAATGAATAGGATAATGCTAGCAATCAAGTCTCTCGCATAGAAAATTGATGCAACCAATGACCAACTTCAAAACCACATGATTACCATTACTCAATAAATCTCATTTGAGTCTTCACTAAATCCTCAAATGAATTTATCAGAATAATCAAAGAGGATTGAAACACGTCGATCCCAAAACATTAATGTGATTTATCTGGAAGAAATTTTCTTAAATCATCTCCCTTTTCACAAAGATTCTATTAGATGATGTTATAGAGGTTATCAAGGAAGTCAAAAATCTTGAAACTTCTAATTTAGTAGAAATATGTCTTATATCTACCCTTTTTACCTTTTGAGGTGAATTCTATGAACAAACTATTGGGTTTGCAATGTGTTCCCCCTTATCCCCCATTGTGACAAATCTCTTAATGGGAAAAATTGAGAGGAATTCCCTTAATGGTTACCCACTAAATCCAACCTAGTGTAAAATATTTTTTAATGACATGAACATAGTATGGCCACATGGAAGAGAAGAACTCAATAAGTTCTCTCGCTATCTTAATAGTCTTTCATATGACATCAAATTCACTATGTAACTAGAAGATAAGGGTAATATTCCCTTCCTTGATGTTCATATTATCATAAACTAGGATAGATCCCTTGGAAACAAGATTTATAGGAAGAATAACACATTGAAAACTACCTAAATGCTAACTCCCGCCATCACCCATCTCAAAAAAGTGCATTTTCAGAACCCTTGCAACTAGGGCCATTAAGATATTGGATGAAGAACACTTGGAAAATGAGTTGAACACCTAACCAACATGTTCAAAAATATTGGATATAACATCAAAGATATTATGAGGACCATAAGAAGAGCCATGGAGAAATATAACATGGTTTCTCAGCTCACTACAAATCGCGACCCTAGGAAGTTTTTTTCCTAACATATGTTCAGGGGGTCACTGACAAGATTTCCAAAGTCCTCTAAAAGAATGAGATTGAAGCCTCCTTTAAACCATTGAACGCCATTAGATAGAAAATCAAATCTATAAAAATTGACCTTGACCCATGCTAAAGCAAAGGTGTTTACATAATTGAATGTGCATGTGTAAATTCCTACATTGGTGAAATTGGGTACTCTTTTAAATGTAGAATCAAATAACATAGTGTTGACATTAGATATGAACGCATCCAAAACTCGACACTGACAAAACAATCCTTCAACACCAAACACCATATACCCATGGAAAACATGAATATATTAGCCAAATAAGGTCATTATTTCAAATGTAGGATTAGAGAAGCCCTAGAGATTAGAGGTCATCCCAACAACATCAATAGGGATGGAGATTTAGAGATCAATGAAAACTGGATCCCTCTTATCCTTCCTAGGAACTAATTCCTTTTTGTTTCCTTCCCTTTTTCTCCTTGTTTTTTCTTCCTCCATTTTTGGCTTCCTTGATGTTTCTTATCTTTATAGGTCCTACACTTTTGGCTCCCTCGTATCCTTCCCAGGAACTAATTCCTTCTTGTTTCCTTCTCTTTTCTTCTCCTTGTTTTTTCTTCCTTGATTTTTGGCTTCCTTGATGTTTCTTATCTTTATAGGTCCTACACTTTTGGCTCCCTCTTATCCTTCCTAGGAACTAATTCCTTCCTGTTTACTTCTCTTTTTTTCTCCTTGTTTTTCCTTCCTCAATTTTTGGCTTCCTTGATGTTTCTCGTCTTTATAGGTCCTACACTTTGGCTTTCCTTATTTTGGTTTTTATGTCCTTATTCTTCTTCAGTTTAGGGTTTTGGTTCCTCCTTTTTCCTCTTCCCTCTTGTGATCCTATTTCATCTCTATTCCATCTACTTCATCTATGTGGTTGATTATTCTCCTCTTTACTTTTTCTTTTTCTTTATTTTTATATTTTGTTTCTTTCTCTCCCCCTCCCCACCGCCTTCTATTAATAGCTATTCAGTTTTAATATTATAATTATATTATATTATTATTAAGTCCTATCACATTCTAACCTAGTATAACCATCTATTCATACCTTAGATAATAATATAACACCTTTTTTAATATTTTTATTCTATAATGCCTAGGTGGATTCATGGTGATCAATGATGTGAAATCATGTAAACCAAGAGATCTAAGGTTCACTTTCCCAGTCATGACCCGATCTACAAAGAGGAGAAAAGGTTGTAGGCCTGCAAAAATCTAGTGGTAGTGGCCAAAATCGACCCCATTTCACATGAGTACGAGACTGACCAAGTTGTTGATTCCTCTATATTATAATAATAATAATAATAATTTTTATAATATGATATCATTATAATTATGTCAGTATTTAGTTAATATTTTGGCTTCATTAATCACATATTACATACTTTATTATTCCTCTACTTTAACTATTATAATTGTAAGTTGTTCTAATAATTAAATACCATAAGGTTATAATTTTACTATTTTATATCAATTATTCTATTAATATATTATTCACACACACACACACACATATATATACCTCTTAGGTTTTCTATAAGGTTTTGTGTATTTTCTTATTTTCTTCTTTCTTGTCTTTTTTCTTCTCTTTTCCTGTTCTTCTCTTGGTTTTTTCTTTTTCCAATGTTGTATTGGTCTCCCTTGCTCTTATTATGGATAACACTTGGTCTCTCCTTCATAATATTTTCATTATTTATTAAGTTTTTCCCACTTTTTATCAATTGACTTTGTCCTGAATATGGACCTCGCTTTGGGCTCTGAAACATTGACAAAAAGCTATCATAATAAGGAAATTTTGAATATAAAAAAAAAGAAACACCATATAAGTCTCAAAAATAAAATCCCACCTTTTCATAAACTTTAAAAGCTATAGGTTAAGCATGATTATGGTGAATATTCCAGGGATGAAGGTTCTTGTAACTACAACCCCTTTCCTAGCCATTTCCTTATGTTATATCAATTACCTAAGATATATATAAATACTTTTGATGGGTCTAATCTAATAATATTGGTTGACCAAATTGAAGACTACTCATCCCTCTATTAGTCCTTACAATCTCCTAGGCTAAAAAGGAAATCGACAAGGGTAACCTCAAACCACTTCAGCTCAGTAGCTAGCCCTACTGAGCATGAGAGGGATCTCTTGAAGTCTCTTATCACTGATATGAATTTAAAGAAAATGGATTTTAGACTAGATATGAGCATTTGTTTATTTGTTTGTGTAAATTTGGCTTTTTTAAGGATTTGTTGAACTTAGGGTTTGGAGCCACAAGTAGATCTAGACTGTGGGAATGCAGGAGCAAACATAAGAAGGAGCTAGATGTCAGAAGCCATGGTGTAATTTGGGTATTTGTCAATGTAGCATAGATGATATAGAGTGGAAGAAACTAATGAGCATAAATAAACATGATTTCATTGGCTTAGGAAGACAAAACACATAATTATGACAACCAGATAACAAAGCTTCAAAAACAAGAATTTTGAGTATTTTACCGCAAGGCATTCATAGAAAGAAGAGATATAATGTAGATAAAGATGTTTAGACCATGAGAAAACAAAAATAATGAAGTACAAGCACCATGCACTCACTGGGCTAGAGTTCCTTGAAAATAGTTGCAACCTGTATCTGTATTAGCTGAAAGATGATTACAATGCAAGCCTCCTTCACAAAAAGTTCAACCCTCTTCTCTTGAGGTGAAATAGTACTTATAGACTCTCCTAGACCACTTTCCCACGTTCAGGAGTCGAATTCCTTGGTGAAGGAATTGACTCCAAGATTCTCTCAATCAACAGGTGAGAGTGAGAAGGTGCAACTCAAACACCTCATGAAGAGTTTGTTAAGGAGTTTGCTTCTTTTATGAGGCTTAATAAACATCAAAAACAACCTATGATATACATTTATTCATGCCTACATCAAATAGCCTCATAAATTGTGCCATTACATAGAGAATCTTGACTTTGACCAATTTAGACTAGAAACTAGAAATTTTACACAGTGAAATTTTGCAAATAAAAATAAAGAAAGTGCAGAAGCACAGTGCTGACTTTGAGCTGATTTTTAGGTGCCTTCTAGGGGTCAAAATGAAAATCTAAGAGAACGGGAAACTAGCCCTTCAAGTCTAGTTTCCAAAATAGTTTGAATTTCGAAATTTGGAGCATGGGAAGACCTTCAAACATCTATTCTCCCAAGGCCACTCCAGAAGTGCAGTGCCTGTCAAAAAATGGTCCAGAATGCTATTTTTTGCCACTTTTTCGCATTTTTTCTCCAAAACTAAGCCACCTCTGCAAAATCTGGGAAAATGGGCTTTTAGAGGATGTCAATACCTTTCCAAAAATGTAGACCTTTTCTCAAATGGAGGGCTGAGGAAAAGGCGCAACACCAAGGCGTTGCGCTTCTGGAAAGGCTAAATTTCAAAATTTAGACCAAAATTTGCCAAAAAACTAAAAATGCTTAGAATTAGCTCAAAATTGGAGGGAAGGTGTAAAAATGAGTTTTTTATAGCTTCATGGATGCTTCAGCAAGCATCACCAAGTTTCCCTCATCCTTTTGATCTTTTTTGGCCTCCTTGAGCTTGTTTTTAAGTTGTTTCACTTTAACATTGATGATCCAAGTGTCTGAGCATTTGATTATCTCTGTTTGCCTTCTCCAAGAGCTTCTCTAAGTGTTCATTTACCCCATTAAGCCAATATTATTTATCTTGGTGTACCTCTAGGGCAATCCTTTCTTCTAGGTCAAGGTCTTCATTAAGCAATATTTGTTTTTGTTCCTCTTGCAAAGCTTCCTTGAGACCTATGGTTCTTGGTCTTTTCATTTTCCATTTCACCTGTGATGCTTCAGGCTCGCTTGATGTCACAATCTCTTTATCTTTGCCAATTTGATACATTAACTTAGTTTTTTCCTTTTCTAGGATCATCTCTTTTTCTATGATTTGACTATTTTCCAGTTCAAGGAATGATATAATATACATTTCCCTTTCCAAATTTATTGCCAACTCCTTGATTTGGTAGTCCTTGTCCCTGATAGTCTATCTCATAATTGAAGTCTCATCTTCCTCCTCTAAATCAATAAGCTCAAATTCATGCTCAACTATCTCCTTATCCTTTATTGTTGATTCCTGCTTTGTCGATGAAGAAGGCTTGGCCCCTTTCTCTTTGTGAGAAGAAAACACAAGCCTTTGCCCTTTCTTATACACTTTGGTCACCTCTGGCTTAGGTAGCTAAATCTTCTTTGCTGTTTTGGTGCACTTGGGGACTGATATGCTACATTTTCCTGATGCCATTTTAAAGTTGTTTCTAAAAAGGCTTCCCAAGCCATACCTCTCTCCGCCAGCTAATGAAGGACAATGGTTTTTATGAGATTGTGATGAAACAAGACTGGAGAGTGCTCTTTGTCCTTTAACTTTATATTTTCAAACATTTTTGAAATGCTCCTGAACTGGTAATTGCACATGTTGAGCGGCTTTTGAGATGTGAAGTGCATCAAGAGGTGAATATGATAGGCATACAACCTGGAGAATCTACCTTCATAGGTAAAGAACCTCATGATGGTTTTCATTAAAGGGGCATACTTCTCAAGAAAATATCTGAAAGGCATGAGGTGAGTATGTGTATCTTTGTATGGAGTCTTTAAGAAGGGCTTGTAGTTTTCAAGATCTAGACTCATTCCCTTGAACCAATATTCGCCATTGTCTAGTAAACTAATTGCTAGTGAGATGGAAGCCACTGAGAAGCTAAACTCAATACCAACAATGACAACAATCTCTCCTTTCAGTTGTGTAGCTACCCAATCTGTCAGCTGCTCATAAAACCCTGCTTCACTTACTCTTTTACAAAACTCCAAGTAGTGAACATCCTCAAAGCATTGCTTGATGAAAGGATATGAGTTGATTTGGTTGCAATATGATGGTTCATATCTGAGAATCCTCCCTCCTTTGTGTTGTCTCTTTCTTTCTGGTGAAGATTCAACCTCCGTGATGACACAAAGTCCTGGCATCAGGAAGTGAAAATAGATGTGAGGTGAGAATGAAAATGAAGTGATATATGAGAGATTTTGACAAAATGATGAGAGGGGTTTTATGAAAGATGAGATGGCTTTGAAAAACTTATGGAAATGAGTGAGGAAAATAGTGAACAAATGTGGCTGCCTGTAAGTGAGACCAAGAAGGTTTATGATGAGATTTGCCCAAAATAACTCTAGGAATGAGCTAGGGTTTTGTTTTTTTTTTTATGTTTAAACTTTGTTTGGAGGTGGATGAACTGGTCAAAATGACTCATCAGACATGCGTGCAGGTGTAGAATATCAATTTACATGTTTTGGAGATGAAAAGTTATGATGACTATTTCTACCCTAGCATTTCCCATGGAAATTTTGCTACAAACCCTAGCTTGAGAAATTATGGACATGGAATGAAATTGGGAAAGCAAATAGAGAGGGAAATGATATTCTTACTTGTTCCTTAGCTTTAGAAAGCTATTTGACCAAGCTTGTAAGAAAAAATCTGGAATTTGGGAAAATTTGGGTGAGTTTTGGGTACTCTATCCAACGCACAGTGTAGTTCTTACACACACAGCGCCAAAGCACAGCGCAGTTCACCTATGTGTAGTGTCTACCTCCTAAGCGCAGCGTAGTGTATCTACATGCATCGCCTTCAATTTTTGGCCAATTTCTCCTAGGGAAACAAGATTTTTGCTTTTTTGGGCAAGTTAGCTTGATGATGAGGAGTGAATGGGATATGAATGAAAAGGTTATGAGTCTTTTTGAGTTTATATAGGGATAGTTTCTGTACTTTTTCAAAAAAAAAAAAAGCCAACCCTTCTTTATGAACTAATTTCACCTTTTGAACACAAATTTTACCTTTACCATTGCAAGTGTGCTTTTGCTTTCCTGAGTGTTGGAGCTTCCTTCTTCTGAAACCTTTGATGTCATGAAAATATGAAAAGTGTGTGAATAAATCATGATCAATTCATCAACAGTTTCTTTGTCATGTTTGACTTATTTCTGGTTTTTTTATGGAAATGGTGGACCTTGGGGACCCTTGTGACCTAATGGATGACCTCAGACCTAATGGAATGATGATGATGACTTGACCCATTTTCATGGTGAAACCTTCATAAAGTATGATAAGCAACCAGCATGAGTGAAATTTCAAACAATGACTCCATCTTTGGACCAACTATACAATGACCAAATTTGTTGTGTAAACCTAGTAACGGAAAAATTTGATGATGAAAGCCTAAAAAGAACATGGTAAAAACATTTTTTGATCCAGGTGACAGGCTAACAAGACTGACACTAACACCCTCCATGCTATAAATAATAGTAAGTTGAAACTAGAATAGGAGTTTTATATCTAGATTGGGAAAATTGATAATGATGGAATTGGTATAAAAAAACACCTCTGATATACATTTCATGGAATTTATTTGTGAAATCTCTTTCTTCTAAATAAAAAAGCATATTAATTTGTTGGGGATTCTTTCCAAATTGCATCAAATAAACAAGGTGGAAGAATATATTTATTCTTTTGAGCATTTGGAAATTATAACTTGGCTTATGATTTTTTCATGCAATGTTTTAATAATGGTCCCATGGAGTGTTAGAAATATGAAAATTCAATCAAATTCCACTTTGGAAAGTTCACCTAACATATATAATTATTTCATTGAATTCCTCTTTTCGAGGGGACCAAAATCGACCTAAATATCACTCAAATTGTATAAGGGAAAGTGTACTTATGCAGAAAATCCAACATGTGCACATTTGATAAGGTCGACCATAAAGCAAAGTGGACCACCTTGAAAGGCTATAAATACAAGTGCCCTCTAACTCATTTGGACGCAATTATTAGACACTCTTTTATCTAGTTTTTGGCTCTCATAGATTTGAGGCTCGTCTGCAGAGGATTAGGTTCGCTCTAAGATGAAATTGCAAGGTTCAAAGCTCACATCTTTGATGTAGGGTTTTTAGCCCTAGTCGTAGGCACAAAACAAGAAGGATTTGAATGTATTCATACACACAGAAGCTCATCTATGCAACTAGAGCCTTCCAATCGCACGGAAAATTCTCCATCCATGCAAATGGGGGTTTAGGGTTTCCGCAGTCCAGATCTGACCCTAGTCGCTTGCATGTCAGGCTTAAGAGAGTGACTGGGAAAACTATAGTTGCTTGCATGACACCTCCTCCATGTGACTGAGATATAAAATATGAAATATTTGTATTCCAAATATTTCTCTCAATGACCACAGGATTTGGATGTTGACTGCAAATAGTGACAATTCATTACAATCTTCATAATTAGAGTTTTGAGCATATACATTGTTGGGTTCATTTCATGGATGTTGTAGTTATTTTGTTGGTTAATTGCATAAATGAAGATATGCATCATTGTACTCTCTTTTGCTAAATTATTTGATGACAATATAAGGAGAATAATTTTCAAGGGTTTTCCCCATAGTGGGTTTTGCCCTAGTCTCTGACCAATCCTGGTGTATCTGTGTGTGAATACTTTTCTTCTATTGTTCCTTTATGTTCCTATGCATTGATGACGATGACATTGTTCTTTATAAATAGTTTCATATGATGATAAATAATGTTGTAAATTTGAATAATGTTATGATGTTATGGGGTGAACCTAATGTGTTAATGAAGAAATGCAATTATCAAAAGAAAAGAATAATATAGCCCTATGAAAAATTAACATGTTATCAGAGATGGGCTGAAGAAAAATCATGGAGATCAACCCTATGGAGACACCTTTAATGGAAGAAGAAGAGGATGGTGGAGACCTAAACTAATTATAGCATTTAAATAAAACCTCAGGCAATTTGTGTATTAGGGTTTGATGGATATTATGAGGTTAGGGTTTGAGAGAAACTCTGGTTTATGGAAAATATTTGAGATATATAGCATGGTCAATGTGAAGATGCTCAAGCACTTGTGATAGATTTGATGAAGCCCTAGATGGGATAGTCTCTAGTAGGTCTGGTTGTGGATAAAATGGACAATTATGGCTCTTGAAGGCTGGTTCAAGAGGTAGAGGATCACCTCTCATTGAAGATAATTTTTCTTTGTTCTGATTTATGATGCTTCTCTATGTCTGTACCTTTTTTTAAACTTACAGATCTGATTATTGTTTTAACTATTAATTATAATTCCTACATGTATTAGGATGATTCTAACCTCCTTGATGATATGTAATAAAAGGATCCTCCCTAAGGATCATTTGAGATGTAGGAAAGAAAATCTAGAGCTATAAAAGGTAAGGAGGCACTTGATGAAAAGATGACAATGTGCTACAAGTTGCCTATGTCAATTGAAAAGATGCACAGGTATTTGAATACTACAAGGTATGCATGGTATATTGCTTCAATGTTATGGCAAGGTAAGTCCTAAGGTATAATGAGAATATCTCCTTCTCAGATGATTCATGCATATGAAAGTGACTTGAATTCATGATTCTTATAATGAAATGGTGCACTTGGTATTGAACAAGTATCTTACTTCTTGATCATGATGAACTTATTGACTATATAAAGCTACTTAATCTTGATATTTGATATATTGGTATACTTGATGTTTGTCTAACATCTATATTTTGGATGTATTGATCCCATAAAGAAGGCTAGCACCTTGATTATATTAGATGGTGACTTGGTACTATTGTTACTGTTTGTGAAATGCATGGAAGCCATGATGATAGAAGTGTAACAATGAGATTGATATTCATGATATTTTTGTTGACCATGGTTATGTTTTTATGTGCTTAGTAATTATGGCATATGGTAAAATTGAATGCCCTCACTTGATGGATTGAGTTATGTGACAAAGAAGTAATGTTGTGATCATGACTCTTGAAGTATGCTCCTATTAGCTATTTGACACTAACCCTTGATGAAATATTAATGTCATGATGTAATGGTGAAGTAGCTAATGCTAAAATATATGACCATGACAAATATGTGGATATAGTCTAACTTTAGTCTAACTTTATGATCTAAAAGATCTGTTGATGTATGACAATATTATAGATAGGTTTTTGGCATGAATGAATAATATTGAAGTGGATTCCCATTCAGAGGGAGAATCTCTCCATAAGATCTCTTCTCCTATTGTAATTTACATTATATGTATATATTTTAATGTTGAAGTATGATTTATGTGCATGAATAGCCAAATATGTGACATTGTTGATTTGCAGCAAAGTTCTGATCTCAGAAGAGAGAGATTTTCCTTACCCTAAACCTTTGTCACATAGAATCAGGTTCACTGGTGCGACTGTAGCCTTTCATTAGCATGAAATTAAGGTCAACGGTGTGAATATAATCTCCCAACCACTTGCAAGGAAGACCTATGAGTGCGACTATGCATGTTGGACACAAAAATGAAGTTTTGTGCATGAAATCAGATGTTCACCTGAAGGATGGTATTCCTACATATGTGGAGTAGACATCAGGAATATCCATGAGCTGGAAAGTTTGAATGTTTGCTATAATATGAATATATATACTGAACTTGTGTTTGCAGGTGACCGGGACATGCATACATATATGTCATTATGTTTAAAGTTTGTGCTGCAAGAGTTTGACATGATTTGGCTTATTGATATAGATGAGCAGTGTTTGAGTTTTGACATGATGCTTGATAATGACTTAGAACTTTAACTTGATGTTGATATATGATCTGGACTATAGATCTCTCTATGATAGCAAATTTGGGAATTGACCTGATGAATAATGATTTTATTTGAAGACTAATAATTTTCCTTGATTAGAATGATATATGAACTTACAATGACTAATGTTGATATTTGATAATGGTTTATTACTGGCCTCCTCATTCTTAGCACATTGGTTGAAGTATTCACAGTTGTATTCAGCATGAAGTTATCTCCATGAATGGTTGGAACCTACATGAATTATCCTTGGTGTATGCATTTGCATCTAGTGACTTATACTACGATCATGAGGATGACTTGACGAAATTTGGATTGATATTACTTATGGAAACTTGTTGACATGCAAATAAATGAATTCATGACTTGATGAGAGCTCTACCTATCACTTGGTCTAAAGAATCTGATTCTATGATATTGTGATGATCTTGATATTGGCTTTGATCTGGAATCTAAATTTTGATAAGATGACTTAATTGATTTGATTATACAATATTGAGAATTTTGGTTTGGAAAAGTGTTATGTTTGTAGAGAGCATTGTATGAAGCAAGATCCTTGATCTTGATGTGTCTGCATTGACAATTATCTAATGAAGTTAGGATTACGTGTTGATCCAAACCTCTACTTCGGAAGTGTTCCAATGTATTACTTTGATTTTGGTTTTGATTTGATATGTTGATAGTCTACAATTGACAGGTGATGAGCCTATGATGATCCAAGTAAGAGGGAGATCGATTTTGAAGCTTGAAATACTGAATCATGGTATGATGAATCAATTCTGAAGTTGGGAAAAGAAAATCTATATTCTAAAGCTATTGAAGAAGTATTGGAAAGTGGAAGTGAAAATCCTTGGACACTCTAATTGAATTTCAAGAAGTTCTGAAGAGATATTATTGAAACTGACTTGGAAACTGACAGTTGATTGAAGCATTGATGTTATGTTTTGAACATCCATCCATATATACACATGATGTGCATATAGGCTAAGTCGATTCAATATTGAGATGCTTCATTCACATTGAGTTGTTTCCTAGCATCCATAAAATTACTTGCATGGGATGATCTTCCTCTGATATGTGACTACTTGGGTGTACTGATGATGATTATGATTCTTATTGATGAGATGATCACATTTGGATGTTGCCTTAGTATGATATTTTCCATGATATCTTTGATGGGAGGTCCATAGCATGACCAAGGTTGAGTATGATGTTACTAGCATGACTATCCATGTGGCATGATGAAGAAGCTCCTTGGAGAGTCATCTGAGCAGGATCTGGATATGACATGGATACGTTATGATGAAAAAGGTGGGAATTGATTGAAAAATAATCCCACATGTAGTTGGGAATGATATACCTTCATATATTGAGTCAATGTTGTTATACGAAGCAAGCTCAATCTTATGGTTGGCACTTCCTAGAGAGAGAGGATGACTATGGTATCCTTTTTGTGATATATATGATTGTTTATATTCTAATTTGATATTTTATTTGGTGTCATGTATGAACAGGAGAAAAATATTATTGAGACATGATGATTACTAGATATGAGCATGATGATATGTTTCTAATCTACAGTGAGAGGGATTCATCGAGAACACAAAGCCAACTCTTCTTTCCCTATTTGAGCTCCCAGGGTGTTGAATTGAGATTGAGGGATCCTAGGATTGAGGGAACTTTTTACGATAGGGTATCACCCCTATATGTTACCCATATGGTTGGAGTAGTAGCTCACCCTATCTTGGTCTTTGAAAAGTATACCCCATTTGGCATCATACCCACAAGCAGGGCTTGTTGTGATTGTCCCTCCCCGTCTAGCTAATGGGTTGAGGAGGCTTGAAGGCATGTGATCCTTACCTCTTGGTAAGTTGGGTATATCATCCAAGTTTAGGGTATGATGTAGGTGTTCTACCACATGACTATTGAGGGTCATTGTTGGAAAAATCATTAGGCAATAGGATGGGTTAGTAGTAGCTCCCCTCTATCACCTATGGCTCAATGTGGGGTCGTAGTAGTAACTCTCCCATGAGATTCTGAGTTGAGTAGTAGCTCCCTGATGTGGCTCTAGGTTGACATTTTCTCCCTAATGATATGTTCTCTGATGATGATGTGGGTTGTATCTTACTCCCACCAATATTTTCGGGTAGTAGCCCGCTGATAGAGATTCCAAGTAGTAACTTGATGAATAGAAGGTGGTAGCTTAGGTTCCCCTCTAATGAAAAATTATTCTTCTAGATTCGTGAATATTCAACATATGAGTAGGTACAATCAAGATATAAGCAAGAATGAGCAAGAGATGAATTGAGATGATCAATGATGATACGAGATAATAAGATACTTGAGATTCGATATGATTTGATGACATGATGCAGATGGAATTCTCCCTAGTTGAGAGGGAGTGTTACAAATATTCAATTGCAATAAAATTCTAATTTTTACAACTCACTTGGTATATATAATGATTGCATTGAAATCCTCTTTTCGAGGGGACCAAAATTGGCCTAAAGATCACTTAAATCGAATAAGGGAAATTGTACTTATGAAGAAAAGTCCACATGTGCACATTTGGTAAGGTAGCCCCTAAAGCAAAGTGGATCACCTTGAAAGGCTATAAATACAAGTGCCCTCTACCTCATTTGGACATAGTGATGAAACACTCTTATATATATATTTTTTTGTCTCGCACAGACCTGAGGCTCGTCCACAGAGGATTAGGTTCTCTCTGAGGTGAAATTGCAGGGTCTGAAGCTTGCATCTCTGATTTAGAGTTTTGAGCCTCAGTGATAGGCACAGAACAGGAAGGATTCAGCTATGTTAGCATGCAAAAAATATCATTTGTGGCTATGGAGACTTCCAAACGCACGGAAAACTCTTCATCGATGCAACTGAAGGCCTAAAGTTTCCCTAGTCTACGTCTGACCCTAGTCGCTCGCATGCCAGGCTTACGGGAGCGACTAGGAAAACTATAGTCGCTTGCATGACACCTCCTCTACGCGAATGAGATCTAAAATATGAAATCACTATCTTCCAAATATTTTTCTCAGTAACCACAGGGTTCGACAATTGACTACAAACAATGACAACTCATTACAGTCTTCAAAATTAGAGTTTTGAGCATATACATTATTGGGTTCATTTCATGGATGTTGTAGTTATTTTGCTAGTTAGTTGAATAGATGAAGATATGGATCATTTTACTCTCTTTTATTGAATTATTTGATGACAATCTAATAAGAATAATTTGCAAGGGTTTTCCCCATAGTGGGTTTTTCCTTGGTTTCCAATCAATCCTGGTGTCTTTATATGTAAATGTTTTTCTTCTATTGTTCCTTTATGTTCCACTGCATTGATTATGATGATATTGTTCATTATACATAGTTGCATATGATGATAAATAATGATGTAAATATGAATAATGTTATGATATTATGGGGTGAACCTAATGTGTTAATGAAGAAATGCAATTATCAAAGCAAAGAATAATATATCCCTATGAAAAATTAAAATGGAGGAAATAAAATCCCACGTTGAGATTAATCACCCTATATCTAGTTGGAGGCCGCTTAGCTAGCTTATTATGAATAAGTTGTGAATCACCTATAAAAGTCCGAATGCCCAACCTTTGTTCCAAAACCCTGCCATAACTTTATGCCTCCTTAATTTCCTACCCCACGCCTGAAGGTTCATAGGTAAACATTAGCATTATTGGAAAAACATCAACTCAAAGGTCTCTATTATAATTTTGTTGACACATATTTCCCATGCATAATGTAAGGAACACCAGTTATTTATGGCCATATTTTAGGACATTCCTGAAGTTGAAGCTAACTCCAAAGGAAATCACACCTCCTACAAAGGATGTTCTCATTATGAGCTAGCATTGTGAATAACTCCAAATCTCCCTTCATGCCTTCAATGGTATTTCATATCCTTAGGCATTAAATTTGGTTAGCTATATCTAGCATGATAAGGTGATTATCTTAGTAGCTAGTCATAATGTGATAATAACCGTAGTTCAATTTGTCACCACGTCATAGGAGAAGCACATTATTCACCAAATGTTTGAAATGTGCTTATGTTGCCTAAGAAGTGGAATATTTGGGGCACATTGTTAATCATGTTGGAGCACATGTTGAACCTAAAAAAATAGAGGTAATGAAAGACTAGCCTCACTCAAAGACTCTCAAATTCTTTCATGGATCCCTTGGCCTCACTAGCTACCATAAGAAGTTTGTGCAAAACTATGGTAAAAATTACAATTTCCCTCACCACCTTGCACAAGAAAAATGTCTTCAAGTGTAATGATACCTTAGAATGGGTTTGCCAATATTTAAAAGAATTTATGTACTACTCTTATCATAGTCATGCCAAACTTCAATAAAATTTTCATCTTAGAATGTGATGCATCAAGAAAATGTATTAGGGCCATTTTAATGCAGAGGGATTCCCCTTAACCTTTACCAATAATTATTTTCCAATAAAAACATGGAAAACAACCTGTGAAAAGAAAAAATGGTTTTTTCTCATGTACTTGATATGTGGAATCCTTATACACTTGGGTGTGATTTCCAAATAATCACAATCTGAAATACTTCTTGGAACAAAGGTTATCCTCACTAGGACAAAAAAGTGGGTCACCAATTTGTTAGGTTATGGTTATCTAATTTTTTACAAGAACAAGGAGAAAGTGGTGTTCAATGCTTAATCTATGAATTATTAGGAGGAAGGCTCCCTATTTCCAATATCTTTACTAGTTCCTAATTGGTTAAAGGAGGCACATGAGGAATGATGAGCGAATTCCAAGATTGTTCAATTTCTACAACAACTCTAGGTAGATCCACATGTAGAAATTCTCACTGTAGATCACCTGATAATGCAATGTACTGAATAAAAATACTTGACCTACTTCTACTATCAAACTTTACAAAATCTTAATCAATTTGAGCAAGATCAATCGGAACACATATAATAGAGAAGAAGAAATCATACACATGAAACACAAAAGAATACTCTGGGGAAATCCTCAGCTAAAAACTCGCTATCTATATTATCATACAAGTGGAAATATCTCAGGATTACACAAAGCTTTAGCTCTCAGGCTATCCAGCTCTCAGTGCATTTTCTCCTGGGTCCTCTAGTTGCAACCTGTATGATTCTCACCTCACACACAACACTGACCTCTAAAATAATTGTGCAATCTTGAAGGAAATAATTCCATCTACATGGATGAGTTTCCTTTATAGGAAAATCCTCCAACTAATAGTACAATGTCCCTATCTTTAATCTCAACTGGGTGTTTCTCTGAACTGACATGCATGAGTTATTTATGAGAGAATATTCAGTTATCTAGAGAACATTAGTTGCATGCATGCATGCATTAATGGACTGAACTCACAATTAGTTCCTCCAACTGTTTATAACTAATTTAACTGGACTTAACTCAGTTAACTGAGCTAACTAATAACAACTCAAATACAACTCATCCTTATCTCCTTAATTAAGGGATAACTTTCTCAATCATAGGGATAACTGTTGCATGTCTTCACAAAGACTTCATGTTTGATTTTCTCCAACTAATTAACTCAAGATGAATTAATTAATTATTTTTCAAACAGCTATTGAGACCAAATTTGAATTTTAATTCAGGGACTAATTAAAATTGGAATCTATCCCGAAATGTTATTTATAGCAATGCTATTTTTAACATTTCTATTTTTTTTTATTTCCAACAGAGTTGGACTATATCCTGAAATGTTATTTATAGCAAGGCTATTTTTATCATTTCTTGTTGCCATTTTCAACACTCCCTCTCAACAAGAAAGGCATTCAACTCAAACCTGATCCTGAACCTTTGGAATGTTCTATATGCAACACTTCTCTCAAGTGTTGTTTCTCCAACAACTCTAGAAACACAAAAAATATACAACCTGAATCAGAATGATGCCTCTGTCATCAAAGTCTCTGATTGCGATTGCCTCTATTGACTGAAAACTCTGCACCTTTGTGCTCTTCAGTATCTGACTTCTCTATCCTTTGTCACTTTGATCTCTGACTGCATCAATCACATTGATTCCTCCTACTGCATCCATGCTGCTGCTGGTCCTGTCTCCCAGCACTGCATCCGCACTGGACCTCCTATCATCATGTTGCATCGTGGTGCCCACTGCTACATTGCAACTCAGTTACTGAGAAGTAAGTAACTGATATCCCAACTGACCTCCCTATTGGGCTAGAAACATCCTCTGAGGCTAAAGCTTCATCTGCTACTCCATCCGCATTTGTCTCACCCACTCAGCCAGTGCTGCTACTCCTCATCGAGGCTCCAATAGTAAGGTCTAATCAAATAGGTTGGGTACCTCAAGCATCCTACCCCTATTTCAGCCTTCTTGGGACTATCACTTCACATCGCCCCACCTCCCACCTGGAGGTATGGATGCATGTGATCCCTCTACCCACTTGGCTCAAAATTTCCCCCTACTAAAGGTCTCTGCATGAGTGGATTCCTCCACTCAGTCTCCTCTCAGCTTCTCTAGTTGTGGCTACTCCACAACCTCCTGCAGCTGCTTCACCAATTGTGGCTCCTCCACAACTGTTTGAGACTTCTTTTGGCACTGCATGTTGAGAGGTATTGTACTCTCCCTCTCAACCACCAAGTCTCTAATAGTTTCCTTGCTCCTCAAGGCTTTGCATGCATCTTGAACCTCAAGAGCATACATGTTCTTGACTCATGAACCGATCTACGTCGCCTGTCTCGGTGGTGATGTGTCCAAGGAAAACCTTTCCCTTACTGAAGACAACATTGTAGCCTTTGTCCTCCAACATTGCGATTGATACCAAACTTTTCTTCAGTCCAAGCACATACTTCACATCAGTCAGGGTGATAGAAGCTTCATGCTCCCTCTGAAAAGAAACAGTGCCCACTCCTGAAACACTATACTTTTCATCATTACCCATCTCTATGCGCATCCTGAGGTCCTTCTCCTCCAAGGTACTGAACAAACTCTTATCATCGGTCATGTGGAATGAGGCTCCACTGTCAAGAAACCAATCACAACCCATCATCGATGAAACCATGCATGTGAAGATGGTAAAATCCAATTCGAACTGAGAGGCAAATGTCTCACCTTCAGATCCTTCTGAGGATCCCTTCTTGTATTTCTTCAATGGACAATTAGTTGCATAATGGCCCACCTCATGACAATTAAGCATCTCACTTTAGATTTGTCAATCTTCTTGCCACCATGGGAAGAACTCGATTTGAGATGAGAATCCTTCTCCTTCCCTTTCCTTGCCTTACTCTCTAAGGCGAAATTTTCTTCATCTTCCTTGGATGAAGAACCATCTCTGGTGCTCCTCCTGATCTCCTCCTTCATCAGATCCGACCACAGTCATTCCCAATCTGGCAGTTTCTCTCTTCTGTTCACTGAGTCCTAATAGCTCTGCCAGCTCTTAGGAAGATCAAGGAGTGCAAGACTCACCATGTCATCATCGACCGTCATGATTCCTACACTTCCAAGCTCATCTCTGCAGGTGCTGAGCTTGTTTAGATATGTAGAGATCGTGTCACCCTTTTCACACTTGATTTTCCGAAGCTTGTCCTTCAGCGCCAGCTTCCTCTAGTCGTTGTTGTTTTGATATAGATCCTTCAATGTCTTCCACATTGAAAATGGAGTCTCCTTCCCATGGAGACTCGAGACAATGTGGTCTCGAACTCCCTCCAGAATAATCCTCTTCGCTCTCGCCACACATTTCTTCCATTCTACCAATTCTTGGGCATTAGCTATTGTTGGCTTGGGGACTTCTTGATCAATGAAGTCCTTCAAACCATTGTCCTCTAATACGGCTTCCATGCTATGTAATTCAAGCTACCATCCAGCACATACTCGAGTCTTAAACCATTGAACGCCATTGGTGAACTTTGAGATGTGATAAGAAATTGATTTTGTACCTACAATCAAGAACTTCAAACTTCAAACTTCTCCCTTCTTTGTATATTGTTCTCCACTTTGATCACCTTTACTCTGATACCATGTAGAAATTCTCACTGTAGATCACCTGATAATGCAATGTACTAAAGCAAAATACTTGATCTACTTCTACTATCAAACTTTGCGGAAGCTTAATCAATTTGAGCAAGATCAATCAGAACACATATAACAGAGAAGGATAAATCATACACATGAAACACAGAAGAATACTCTGGGGAAAGCCTCCGCTGAAAACCCCACTATCTGTATTGTCATAAAAATGGAAATATCTCAGGATTACATAAAGCTTTAGCTCTCAAGCTACCCAACTCTCAGTAGAATCCATCACTGCTGCTCATAGATAGAATAGACAACACACATGCCTTCCTTAAGTCCTCCAAGCCTCCTATTTCCTTGCGTAGTTTCTCCTGGGTCCTTCAGTTGCAACCTATGTGATTCTCACCTCACACATAACATTGACCTATGAAATAACTGCGGAATCCTAAAGGAGCTAATTCCATCTGCATGGATGAGTTTCCTTTATAGGAAAAATCCTCCAACTGATAGTACAATGTCCCTGTCTTTAATATCAACTGGGTCTTTCTCTGAACTGACATGCATGAGTTATTTATCAGATAATATTTAGTTATCTGGAGAACACTAGTTGTATACATGCATGCATTAACTAATTGAACTCACAATTAGTTCCTCCAACTATTCGAAACTAATTTAACTAGACTTAACTCAGTTAACTGAGCTAACTAATTACAACTCATCCTTATCTCCTTAATTAAGGGATAACTTCCTCAATCAAAGGGATAATTGTTGCATGTCTTCACAAAGACTTCATGTTTGATTTTCTCCAACTAAGTAACTCAAGATGAATTAATTAATTATTTTTCAAACAACTGCTAAGACCAAATTCGAATTTTAATTCAAGGACTAATTAAAATTGGAATTTATCCTGAAATGCTATTTATAGGAATGCTATTTTTAGCATTTCTATTTTTTGCTATTTCCAACAGAGTTGGACTATATCCTGATATGTTATTTATAACAAGGCTATTTTTAGCATTTCTTGTTGTCATTTTCAACACCACATACACGTTGGGGATATAGTTGGAAAATGAAACATTGCAATAAAGGGTGTATTTCTTTGGTCCATAATTCAACATTCAAATCAAGTGTGTTAATAGAATTAAATTCCTTTCCCACAACAGGATACTTAAGGTTTCAAAAGACATATGAATGGATTGATTGGTCATTTGTTTGGGAAGGAATCGTGAAATTTTAAAGGGAAAATGGTGAAATGGTAAAGCCTTTGGGAACATTACAACCTTCAATGATTCCTACAATACTTTGATTAACAATGCCATGGATTTTATTGTGGGGTTACCTAAAGTAGGAAACAAATAGTCATCATCGTGGTTGTAAAATACTTTTCCAAGTATGCTCACTTTTGTTCCTTACAACACCTCTTCAAGGCAATCATAGTTACACAAGTCTTTAGAGATTTTTTTTTTAAACTTCATGTCATGCTTAATTCAATTATGTTGGGTCATTAGCCTATATTCACCAAAAATTTATAGCGAAATTTGTTTAAACAATAGGTTACTTAATTGAAAATGAGCATGGCATATCATCGTCACTGACAAAAGATCACATAAATATGGTTAATAAGTATCCGCAAATTTATGTGTGATGTTTTTCCTCTGAAAGGTGCAAACATGGTGGTTCAATGGCTACCCCTTGTAGAATGGTGGTACAACACCATCAATCGTGGTGCTACCAAAATGAGACCCTATGAGGCAATTAATGGACAAAATCCCCCATTGATGTTCATGTACTTATCAAGCACATCAAAGGTTTAGGAGGTGATAAAACTTTGAATGCCTACATTAACATTTTGTGTACATGCAATGAAAATTTGGTGTTGGCATAGAAAAAAATGAATTAATAGGTTGATAAACATCAATCTAAGCATGGATTTAAAGAAAGGGATTAGGTGTTCCTTCCTTGAAACCTATAAGTAGGCACTACTCAAAAAGAAGATCCACCAAAATCTTGTAGCTAGGTTTTATGAGCCCTGTCCTATGCTCAAACATATTGAACAATTTGCTTGCAAGTTGGCTCTCCTAGTTCACTTTAAGATACACCTAGTATTTCATGTGTCACACCTAAAGAAAGTGGTAAGATTGAATTTCCAAGTTCAAACCATCCTCCCAAAACTAGTTGAAGAGAGTTCTAGTTGGTTGTAGCTAGAGGCGATTTTAAACAAAAGAGAGTGCTAGTACTAGTACACTATCCAAGAAGTCTTGATATAGTGGGAGGATATGTAACCTAGAGATGCCAAGTGGCAAGCACAATCCTACAATAATTTCCACATCTCCAACCTTGAGGAAAATGTTGTATTGAATAGCGAGGCCATGTTAGGGTCATACTCTAACTACCTTAGTTAGGGAATAGATTTCTACTTAATGTTTACTGGTCATATTTATAAATAGGATATATTAAGTGGTTAACATTTGTAATAAATAAATGTAACTAGTCTCATTAAAGAAGGTCCACAAGGCAATTGATATAGTCTCACTAATGAAGACCCACTAAATGGTTAAGGTTTTGGATAAATATAATCTATTTATAATAAAAGTTATATAATTAAGAGTCAAATAATTAGAATTATATTCCAAAGCTTTTTTCGCTTTGAAGTTTCCCTAAAAAATATATATATTAAAAAAAAACAAAAAAATAAAGCTAAAAAAATATTGAAATTTTCAATAGTATAAAACCATGTAAATATATAAAAAAAAATTAGAAATATTTAAAAAATTGTTATATATATAATATATAATATATATATATATATATAATATATATATATATATATGACTTTTTTCCCCTTTTTATTTTCATTACCATAGTTATTTATAATTTTTTAAAAATTGAGGCAACATTATTCATATAATGGTTAGCCTTTCTACCTCAAAATTGGTAAGGATATTATTGGATAAACCAATTATTTATAACTAAAATTGAAAGTTTTAAGTAGGCATTACCTATTGATTCAACTCAAATAATTGAGTTTGAGTTTTCAAAAAAGCTATTTGAATTTTCATGATAGTTAGGAGAAACCAAAAACATGTCCCACACAGGAAAATTAAAAAAGCTTGAAATTTGGACTTGTAATTCTTGGGTGGTGGAGAGAAACACCACTTCTAACATTTCATTTGAAGTATGGTCATGGTAAAGTAAGGCTCGTGCTCTCAGTGTCAAAGGATAAAGGCGCAAGAATTAATCCCTAGATTCTATTTGAACTTTTATCTCATTGTTGATTTCATTCCCTTGAATCTTAAACTAGATATTTCATTTATCCATCATGCCCACTAAGTAGGTCAAATTATCCTAAACCTTTGCAATGTCGTGAAGGCATTAATGGAGTCTACTCGTCCAACCACAAATGTAAAGCCTTCGGTTGTGTAGTGCGGTTGGGCGCTGGGCAACCGGGCACGCGCACACGATGGGCGGTCGTGTCCGACCGAACGACGGACGGAAGTGCGACTGTGGATAGACAAGTGCGAGCTGCGGTGCGACCACTTGTGCGACGATACATGCAACGAACATGTGGATTGTGATGGGAGAGTTTATACCCACGTTTGGGCGTTTGCAATGTGGGTTGGCCGACTTGCCATGGAGGGCAAGGCCGACACATAGGTGGGCGTTCGGAGGGGTGTGTAGATGGAGATTTGGTGGTCGGCTGGGCGAGCCACCACCCCATTGCGATGACTATATATTAGATGAGCGTTGGACTCATTCATCACACACTTCAACTCATAGATCATACGCGCACTTCTCTCTAGAGACAAGAGATTCTTGTGCGCAGATTTGAGGAGAATGAGCGCATAGCTCATGCGCTCTCCTTGGTGAGTCGCACTTGGAAACGCTCTTGGTGGGAGGTGTGTCTCGGCTGGAGGTGCCCGTGTGTGGCGACTTTGAGGTGCGCCCGAGTTGGGCAAACGACACGACGGTACGACAGGGTGAACAAAGGTTTGGTTAGTCGTGCGGAGACCGTGCAGAGGTGCCAACGAGCTGGGCAACTGAGTTTGTCGATGTTGTATATTTGGCTAAGTGTAAATTTGGGGTTTCCCAAGATTTAACTTGTGCATTGTAAAAACGAAAGATTGTATAATATATTGTTGGGCAGACTCATATTGCAGGGAGTTGCCCCTCCCTTTATACTGTTGCATTTCTCTTATATATAATGCTGTGAATAATGAATGTGTATGGGTGTTCATTGGTATAAAGGATAACATAATAACACTTGGTTGAGAATCACAAACTAAGTAGAAGAAAGTGAATTAGGCGTAATCCATGTGCACGAGTATTGTTAAAAAGAAATTGTTCCGTGGTGCCGCACCTCGCCGGCACGGTTGAAAAACCACCGTAGGCTTGGGGGCATGACAACAAACCTCTCACCAAATCATGAAGATGACAACAACGATGTACCGAACCTCTTACCACATCATCATGATGACAACGATGTGCCATGGAAAGGGTCTTGTAAGGCCCTTAGCCTTGGGTGCACATGAATAGCAGAAAGGGCACTTGAGTACATTGCATGCCTCTCACTTCGATCAATTAGAACGAAATGCAAGAGTGCACAATGAAATTTGGGGTTTCCCCAAGCATGGGGAATGCTCGACAAATTGGGGCACATCGACCAGAGTGGACGTGGAAGCGACACATATGTCAACTCAACCAAGAGAAAGAGGCGCGGAAGGTAAACGAGCTTGTTGGCTTCTTCCACCCAATCGATGCGGTGACGGTTGGTAAGCGGACGGAGACATACAAGTAGGTAGTTGGGACGGAGAGCAAGACGTAGAATGTAATTCATACCGCAAAGCGTTCAGTTAGAGGCACACAGTGTGATGGTTCAACAGCAAGAGACAAGGTGTGAAGTGAAGGCGGTGCCTTATTCGGTATGGGTAAAACCATGTGAAATGAGGCGAAATTTGGCGATTCTATCAGTTACACCGAGTAATGCAATCTGGTCGGTTAAATGTCGCAGGTCTATATCGGTTGGTCTAAAGTGTTTCGAGTCCATTTTGGTTGGAGTGCCGTAGGTCTGTTTCGTTTGAGGCCGCACATTGATAGTGTCTATTGCCATTGTAATTTTAAGAATGGTTCAAGTAGCTAAATATTTTGCTAATACTAGCAAAATATAGTCCAAGTCTAGTATAATCTATATTAGTGCTTCACACCCAAGATTCCATGATGCATCTTCATCTATGTAGGACTCTTTAGGGTCGTGGCAAGTGGTATTATAGTAGGATTGTGAGTAGTAGCACTACCATTATCATGATATGTGACTTTCAAAGAGGATATTGTTATAGGTAGGTTTGTTGAAGATTGTGGTGATAGTTGAGATGACTATAGGGCTTTAAGTCAATGGATCAAGGATTTTTGGTGAGATAGGTTTGTCTGTACTTATGGTTGGTTCTCAGTAGGAAAGAAGTGACCCTAGGACCCCAAGATGAAGGATTTTTTGGAAAATATTAAGAAGGTTGTAAATTAAATGTTAAATTGACTACAACAACATGTTCAGAAAGCATATGAGTTGGAGACTAAGATGCAATAAATGACTTGAACATTCAATTAGGTCATACGGGAAGTTTAGGATGTTGTAGGTGCTATCATGTAGTTGAAGAATCGAAATGTGGGAAATAGTTTGAAAGATGTGGAGAGCGAGTTGGTAATGTTGATTTTCTAACCCTAGTGGTTAACCTTAGCACCTTTTCAGGTCCTTTCCACCCTTCACTGCCTGCTGCAGTTTGGCTCCATGGTTCACTTAGGTCTACATGACTGTAGGCCTCGAGTTCCCTTCTCATCTCCCTCATAGCCTTTCCTTTCACTTCGCATTGTTCCAAGTTCTCCTCACAAATGAATTTAGTCAGCCACTCATTTAGGGTTGTCTTGGGCCATGCCTTGGGGTGCTCATCTTGCTTCCCATGGACTCATCTTGGGTCTTTCTTGCCCATTTCTTGGCCAAGTCAGGTGCTCGGTCATTCATTCCCATCATGCCACCAAGTTGTGCACATGCACCCGTTAGAAATTGTTGGACACCTAATTCGCTAAGGGTTATGATGTGGAATGTGAAAGGTCATTGGAGTCCAAGAGACCACTTGGAATATGGAAACCAACAATGATTAGACAGTGTATAAATGTGTATCTTCCAAAATAATAGAGCATCTCATATTTATCTTTCATATCTTGTCCATTATTTGTGTGTGAGTTTAACATGGTATAATAACGGGCGTACTCCCGCCCTACCCAAGTTTGAGCCACTAGTTTTGTGGCCAATTATGCCATGAGTCCTACCTCTTTGACCTTTGCGCTTACAGAAATGAATATCTCATTTTGGTATCTTGAACTTGTTAGAGCTAAGTTTAGACATTGTTTCTTATAACTCTTCTATCCAACTGTTGCTTTGCCCATTAATTCTATCACAGTTGTCGAAAACGTTCCCTTCACCTCTGATGTTACCTACTCTTGCAAAAACACATCACATCACTTTACTATAGCAAGTGACTTTGGTCTAGAATCTCGAGGTGTTTAATGTTATTTTCGCTGGTCAGAACTGGAACTTTTGTGGTTGAATCACTTTTTTTTTTTTAAGAAATGCAGTTTATGTGATATTTTGCACTAGCATTCCTTCAACTTAGTCCATTATTTCTTTGTATTCCCATCTGTGGCATATTGAATTTGTATTTGCCCATTCTATATATTGCATCCTTGTATCTCTGTAAAATTGTTTTCACTTCTCTGGTCAGCACATGCCCTTCTATGTACCTCACTCAATGCTCTAAAGGAGCATATTAAGGTTCTCTTAGAAATATCATGCTCTATGAATGGGGCAAGGGGATGCAGTATATTCCACAAATCCAACAATGGGTCTATGTCAAGGGATTTTGTGGGAGGAGGAGACTGTGAGGCACTTTAAAAATTATCCAACAAATCAATTTTCTATAATACCTATAATGCATTTGGGTATGATGTGGCGTTTGGAGCACACAAATGCCACCAAGCATAATTAACCATTTCAATTGTTATAGCATCAACTAAATTGCTATTACTACCATAAAACCTCCTTCCACTCAACGCTACTAGTTGTTTGTACATAAAATTGAAAGTTTTAAGTAGGCATTAGTTATTGATTCAACTCAAACGATTGAGTTTAAGTTTTCAAAAGAGTTATTTTAATTTTCATGATGGTTAGGAGAAACCATTAAGATGTCCCATAAAGGAAAATCAACAAAGGTTCATATTCTTAGTGTCAATGGCTAAAGGGTTGTTTCCTAGCTTCTATGTTGAATTTGTTTCTAAACTATCGATTTCATTGGCTTGAGTCTTCAACCAACCTAGATCCATCTTAACTCCAAATCTACCATGCACTGAGAGGGATCAAATTTGTCTCTTGAGGTGCAAACTTCTTTTAGAATGAAAAGAGGTTTGCACCTCAAGAGAGAGATTTGATCCCTCTCAGCGCTTGGTAGATCTGAAGTTAAGATGGATCTCTGTTGGTTTAATTATTAGCCTTTAAATAGACCACATTAGTGAAGAATACCATGAGAATAAACCATGGGCTAGGGAAAGAAACTATTTAGACTAATACCTTTTGTTTTGGAAGAAATTATATAGGTAGCAAATTGAATTCATTAGCACCAGTAAAAAACCAAAACCAAAAGTGTTGAATATTTTGCATCTCTACTAGATAGTTAAACAAACCCACCTAATCTCCAACAATATATAAAAATATTGATTACCACATAAATATCTATTTAGTAAGTCTAAATACACCTATAGTAAATTTTATTTTAATTTTGATTTTTTTAATTATATTAAACAAATTCCAAACGTTTAAACATTACAGCATCTCTCCACCTCTCCGGAGAGTGCCCTCTCATATACCCAGGTACTTCATTTCTCCATCATGATCACTTGATTTCATTTCTCCATCATGATCACTAAATAGGTCACATTATGCCAAACCATTGCAATGTCCTTCGGGCATTGATAGAGTCATCTCCTCCAACCAAAAACCTCTCACACCACATCACGATGACGACAACAATGATGTGCCATCTTGTAAGGCCCTTAGCTTGTTGGGAGCCACACGCATGTCAGCTCGACCAAGAGAAAGAGGCCCAGAAGGTAAACGGGTTTGTCGGATTGTTCCACCGATTGGTAAGCGCATGGAGACATATAAGTAGGTAGATGGGACGCTGGAACATAACCGCTGAATTGGGGAGCAAGACGTAGAATGTAATTCATACCGCAAAGCGCTCAGTTAGAGGCACACAGTGTGATAGTTCAACACCAAGAGACAAGGTGTGAAGTGAAGGCTGTGCCTTACTTGGTATGGGTAAGAGCGTGTGGTCTTGGGGGAAATTTGGGGATTCTACGACCCCGAGTGATGCAATTCTGTTTGGTTGACTGTCGCAGGTCGATTTCTGTTGGCCCAAAGTGTTTCAAGTCCATTTCGGTCAGAGTCCCATAGGTCTATTTCGGTTGGAAGTGTCGCAGGTCTGTTTTCAATTAACCTAAGAACTGTAGGTCTGTCCGGTTGGCCCATATTCCATAGTTTTATTCGATTGGGTGAACTCTTGTTTGAACTGAAATTTGGGGTTCAGGTGTGTTGTACAGAAATGGGGGGTTCAATTTCCTGGGTTGAATTTTGGGATTTGTCCAAGCGGGAGGATTGTTGTAAAAGCCAAGTTGGGCTGTATCAGTAAAGAGGTTATTTTGTCATCATAATATTCCTGCTTTGGGTGTTTGGTTGAGGTAGCCCATTGATATTGTGACTCTTGTAAATGTTATTTATTGCAGTTGTAATTTTAATAATTGGTTATGTAACACAATATTTAGGTAATACTCGATTGGAGAGGGGGAGGGGTAGTCCAAGTTTAGTACAATTTATTTGTGTAGATTATTGAGCAACATAACATTGGAGCCTTATACCCAACATTCTATGACATTCTTCCTAGTGCTGCGATAGGTGGTATTATAGTAGTGCTGCGATATGTGGTATTATAGTAAGATTATGAATAGTATGGCAACTATTACTATGATAGGTGACTTTCAAAGTGGATATGATCGTAGGTAGATTTGGAGTATATTGTGGTGATAGTTGAGATGACAATATTATTATAAGTCCATGGATCAAGGATTCTTGGTAAGATATGTTTGTTTACACCTATGGTTCATTCTCGTTAGGAAGGAAGTGACATAAAGAGGGATCCAAGGACCCCCAAGATGAAAGATTGTTTGGAAAATATTAAGAAGGTTGTAAATCAAATGTCAAATTGACTACAACAACATGGTGAGAAAGCATAGGAGTTCAAGAATAAGATGTAATAGATGACTCGAACATTCAATTAGGCAATAAAGGAAGTTTAGGATGTTGCATGTGCTATTATGTAGTTGAAGAATGAGAATGTGGGTTATAGGTTAAACGATTCAAAGAGCGAGTTGGCAATCATTCAGTAGAAGTTGCAATGTCACATTGTTGAAGAAAGCTATTAGGAAAGGAGTGTCAAGTGCACTTATGAAGATCAAGATCAAAGAATTAAAGCCATTTGATGGGACAATAAATGAGAATGTATTTAGGAATTCTTGTTCGAATATGAAATAATACTTGGACTAGATGAGTGGGATTTATGATGAAGCCAAGGTGAATGTTGTAGCCATGATTCTAATAGGGACCACCAAGTTGTGGTGGAGAAACTAGATTGATGACTTTGCATCAAGTTGCATAAAAAATAGAGTTAGTATTTGGGAAAACTTGAAATTTAATTTGCATGCACAGTTTGGGCCTAATAACCAAGCGTGAATAGCTCAAAACTAGTTGTTGTCCTTGAAACATTCAAGGAAGATCCACGCATACATTAGAGAGTTTTCAAGGTTTGTGTTGGAAAATAAGGAGATGTTAGAGGATATATTATTCCATTTCATGAATGGACTATTGTAACATATCCCCTATCCATCTCATAGCCCATACTAAAGGTAGAAGGAGGTGTTATTATCATTGACTCGACCACCATAATCCTATCATGGAAATGGGGTTTTAAATTTTGTGTCCCTTTTCAAACTCCTTGAAACTTAAACTAAACATCGCCATTGTGTATGACTTGTTGAGAGTTTTTGACGATATAAAATCTCTCATAAATTGACATCTAGATCATAAGATATTTCCATTTGAAATAGAATCATTAAATCCATCCCATGTAAGCATTGTGTTGCCACATGGCACTTGCATGAACTAGATGTGGTGTCCACGTGGCAACCCTCCACATCCTGGTGGAAAGTCCATGTGGCATTGCCACATCATTAATTCTTATCCATTGATCCACCCCCTTGGCTTGTGAGTTAAACATGTATATGTGTGTGTGTGTGTGTTCATTATATGTTGCCATGCAGTGTCAAAGCTTGAGATTCTTCCTTTTTAATGCCATTCTCGTGGTTGTCTAGTCATTTTCCATTTACTCCCATGGACTCAACCAACCTACTTGGCCATCATGTTGTTGTTCATTTATTTATACGAACCCAGTCAGTCTGCCTACATATTATGTCCTCCTTCCTGCCCTTACTTTTCATACACCAACTTTATCTGAGCCATGTATTTTCCTGTTGGGTTTCAATAAGCACTTCCCAGGGAGCCATTAGTCCCTTTCTCAGACCCAACAATGACTAAGACTTAAAGCATAAGGAAGAAAAAAAAAATGAAGGACCATGAAAGTTCATAACAACAATACAAAACCAAAACAAGGTAGCATGGCCATGCACAAAATCAGTAGTCAAAACAACAAATCAAGTATACAGCTAATTGTGAAACACAAAATACATGAAAAGTTCAACAAACTGTAACAACTCAATCTTGATGAGTTCTAGTATTAAATATGTCCTTTATCTATATATAAATGGAAATATATACAATCAAACCAAGTATTTTTTTCCTAAGATTTTATGGAAATCTTAAAATTCTAGCATCCCTCATAATAGTTTATGGAGGGGGTGCTCCCTCCTCTCCTCCAGTATTACATGTTTTCGGCTCATGTGCTCGAGCCTCACATGAACTTCTCTCCTTCTTTTATTATTGGTTAGGATAGTCCCTTTTCAGGTGCTACCCTCCACAATGCTAACAGGAAAATGGCTTATTTTCCTTTTCATCTTTATGAGGCCTCTTTATGGCCTTGTTGGCATGGCCTTTGTCTACATCTCAAGAGGTTGATGCATGTTGCAACAACCCTTGTATGCATGAAAAGTTATTTATTAACATGGTGCTCAGTCTTTCCTACTCTTTTTTCCTCTTGAGGGGTCTTCTATTTTCTGCTTTGTAGCTCTCCAGTTCATCCTTCAAGCTCCCAAAGGTTTTTTCTCTTTCACAGGAGGTTTTTCTCTCATATTCCTACTAGATTCTACTAGTCATGCCTTTACTTTCCTTTAGGGAACGTGCATGTACACTCTTTCAATCAATGAAACTTGTGTATATACATAATACTTATTTTTCAACCATTTTTACAAGGTTATATAAACAAATATATCATTAGCAACACGTTATGTTGTAGATCTATGCATATTCAAAAGACATGAGCAACATTCAACATTTAACATTTTTGTAGCTTGGGAGGTACTCCAAGCCTTGAGGATCGAGGGTTTAGAGGAAGGAGCTCCACAAATGGCCTTGTGGGCTTGAAACCCAAGCTTGGGGTTTTGCACCCATCGATGTTGGGGACAAAACTATCAAAGATATTTCAACATGTGATGGATGAGGATGATAGTACTCATTGAGATGAATCCAACACAACGACAATCATCGAATTCTGAGGTCTACAAGTGAAGATATTAATGTTTATGTGTTATGGTGGGAAAGGAGTGACAAAAAGGCAAGTCAACCTTGTGTTAGAGGTGCCCTTTGGAGGGTTGTTCGATCCCCACATGAAACATATAAATAGAGGCCTTATGATACCTCATAGAGATACATCCTAAGTGCATCAATTCAAAGAACACCTCTATGATTGGACAACAAGATTAAGGGAGGACGAAGAAGGCTAGGAGCACGGATGTGGGCATGTTTTAAGAGTGTGGTTTTTTAGGAACAGGGCCACAGATCTGGGGCATGTATGAGAGCAATTGGGACGTGACTTGAATTGATTGAAATAGTCCATAATTGCAAATCCTAAGATGTTGTCACAGAGGTAAGTTAGGGACTATTTGTGCATTGTTTAAGTGTGTTAGTACATATGTTTGAGCCGCAAATCAAACAGGGAGTAGTAGCATTGAGAAGGGAGATTTGAGTGGGCCGAGAGGCCTAGGAGAGACCCTCTAACCCAGCTACATTCATCCCTTAAGTCATATTGTTGTGCTTTGGTGCCTATAATGAATAGCAAATAAAGTAGTCTAGTTGGAGAAAGGTAAACATAGAGATTAGGCACTCGTGTAGGGTTGTTGGTGTACCCTAACCAGTGAGGTACATGCACAAATCCCAAGGACAAGGAGGCAACAACAAGGAGTTGTAGATGTCTCCTTGTTTGATGATTGGATGCTAGAGGATGAGTGTCCTAGAAGAGGATTGTTGGTGAAGTCTATTGGCAGTCGAGAGGAAGGGCTTCATAATTGTTGGATGCTCTAACTAGGAGAAGATGCTACAACAAGTATTGATCACTCGTGGACTATTGGAGGGCAGAGTGAGAGTCAGTCAAGTATAAACATTGGATTGGGAATTTTGTTTGACATTGGATAAACCAACACTCCCCATATGTTTCTCAACATGGGATAACCACCTCTTGTGGATCCTTATCTTTGGAGATGTGATCATTGACTAACACTTGCAAGTTTTGGTTTAACAACAATCGTGATTCCCAACAAGCGGTATTAGAGCATAGACCATGAGTTCAATAGAAACCTAACTCGTGTTGGGGGGGAGATTGTTGGACATTGGAGAAACCAACACTCCCCATGTTTTTCACGACGTGGACTAACCACCTCTTTTTGATCCTTATCTATGGCAATGTGATCAGTGACTAACACCTATGGTTTTTGGTCTAACGATAATCATGATTCCCAACACATTTATGGTCTACTGGAGTACAATGTGATAGTGCCCAAGTTGGAGCTCGATTGCACCATCTTCATGGACTTAGATGGTTACTAGAGTGGTAGAAGTTGAGATCAAGGTTTGATCAACTATAAGAGTAGTTGAGTAGCCCTAGACTTGTGTGTGGGGAAGGACTTCTATAGCAAATTATGGGTAGTCCTCCTAGCATGTGTTCATTTTGGGAGATGGACATCTTGCAGTGATAAGAGGCAGCCCTTCGTGCCCTATGTTGGTATTCATTGGAGCAATGCAGGAAGACCATAGTGGGTCGAACTACCTGAGTAGATGAGGAGAAACAATGGGCAGATTGAGAGCTGATCACAAGTGGAGCTGTGAACAACCCGACAAGAGTCTTGATGTGTTGATGGATGAACAATCAACTAATGAGAAAATTGACAGTCAAGGTTCAGTTTTCTTATGGACTTGGAGCATTGATAGAGGCAAGTGCTACAAATCAAGAGCCAAAGGACTAGGAAGGTATAGGATACAACCAAGAGGCACTAAGAGAGTCGACTACATTAGCTAGATGGTCATAGTATCTTGTTGAGGTTAGATTGGTTGTCGATGGACTTACACCAAGCCCCAGTTTTGTATCTTGTATCAGTGGATGTTTGAGGGCCATTGTCCCTGGTATGGAAGCCCTAGATTGTTGTATTATATGTTGTTTAATATAATGAAGTTGGGTTGAAAGTTGTAAAAAGTTTTCCATATTTTGTGCACTAGTAGATTTACTATTGTTTATATTTCACTGTGCAAAGTAGTATCATTGTGATTCTTGGTTTGGTAGCGTCAGAGATTCTAAGATTCTATCCTAGACCTAAGATTGTGGAAAAACAACATGGTATCATAGATTATCTTAGATACTTTGAGGAATAGTGAATCAGAGTGTGCACAACGAAGCAACTCATAGGGATTTGTAGGTGTCTAGATCATGGAGCAAAGGATTCAACTGAAGACAAGGAGATGTGGTCTTGATAGACTACATGGTGAGATGGCCTAGGAGTTTTGGTGGATTGGTGGTGAGCCTAGGGAACAACAATTTGTTGTAAGGAAATTTGTTGATCATGGACTTCCTTTGACTTTCCATGGATGGTTGGGATAGCTCAAGGGTTTCTTTGGCTTGGAAGAGATTACGTTGATCAAGATGGATTCATGTGATGGACTAAATATTGGCAAGCTAGAGTCTTCATCTGATTGTGGTGTTGCATATCCGAGATTGGAGGGATTTTCATGAGCAGTATTTTTTCCAGGAGGAATAGAACTTGCAAGACAGAGTCAGTGGAGATCATCTAATATCAGAGAGAGTCTAGCCTCAGAGGGAGCAACCCTATGGAGGTTCAAGATCTTCAGGTTCAAATTTGATGAGACCAAGGCACTACTGATAGTACCAGGTTCATTATAAAGGGTATGTTATGTTGTGAAGGTAAATCCCCTTTGCGGACAAAGGTGATCCCTCTAGCCTGATGAGTGGGTCGAGTAACAAACTAAACTAACTAACATACACTTTCCTAGCTTATGTTTAACAAATACAGAGAGAGAGAGTGGTCTATCTCACTCTGATGTTAATTGCTCAATCCTTTGGAGATGACTTTGAATCCTTTGCTTCCAGGCCTTGCTCCTTACTTGTTCTTCACGTCCGAGTACCTACAAGAAAGATCAAAGAGCAATACAAGGTAAAAGAGCATTTATGACATACATCAAAAATAAACTACTTAATAGATTAAGGAGTATTAAACTAAAAGCATAAGCATTTACACAATTATGGAAAATGAACATCAAATATATATATATTAATAAGCTAAAATGGGAAGCATACAACTTGTGCCTTGATGTTGGAAACCTCCTTTTTGTGGATGTCCAAGTTCAAGCAAAGACTCTTCAAACACTCCTTCTCCAAGTTAGAATGGGCAGCGTTTGGGCATAATCTCAGTATAGGAATGCAGGCAATCAATGACCAACCATTTGGGGATGGAAGGGAGTTGATTTATAGGAAGGGAGAGGGAGTTAGGGATCCACAAAAGAGGGAGGAAGTTCCACAGCTAAAGGGGAAAGCCCATAATGATCATAACAAGAGGTTCAAATGGGAGAGCTCGACCATATCAACAACAACCAATATCCAGCTCATTGTTCTCAAAGTTTCTGGCGCACGAAGCTTCTCCTCCAGTTTGGGAAAACCTGCTAGAGGAGGTTAAGCATGGGTTTTCATATCAAAACCCACGCTAGCAACACTAGGGTAAAGAAGAGAAACCTACCATCAGCATGGGCATGCAGTGGAGAAAAACGCATTGACCCTAAAAATTAGGGTTTTAGTTAACCTTCTTTAGAATTGACTCAGGGCATTTTTCTTTTGATTATTTAGGGAGGTTTTGGTCTCTATATCATAATGGATATGCTGCACAGTTGTAAATGTTTTGACACTTCGGGATATGGAATAGGAAGTGAACATGAGGTGTGATAAAATATTGTGTAACAGATTCCCCCTAATGCATGAATGCAGAAGGAGTGATCGTTGAGATGATTTACAAGTCAGTGTAAGGACTAGACACAACCATCAAAATAGAAGGGATCATGTGTATCGATCCATGGTATGGTCACAACATTATGTAAAAAGGAAAACATGTGTACAATCATGAGTAACGCATAACTCCACACAAATTGGATTTTATCAGATAGAATCTAGGGTCTTGTGCTCCATATCGACTTGATAAATGTACAAATTATAACATGTGAATAGATGTGTCAAAGTTGAACATCATAGAAACCACTTGATTATCAATCATTAATGATGTAAACCATTAACAAGCATGAGAGAAACCATCAATAATGACAATGGATCTCGAGGTACAATCAACACAATCTATGAATGTGAATAATGAAGTTGAAGTCGAACATCCATGGAATCATCCAATCGAAGGTCAATGACATAAACCTGTCATCAAATGCGAATAAATTTCCATTGAGGCATGCAAGCTCTAAGGTACTAGAAGGTAGTTTCTAGATCATCTTCCCGGATAATGTGTTGAAGTCGACAAGAAGTGATCTGTCGAAGGAGGGCCATAATGAATCCCACATCATTGACAAGAAACAAAAGGATGTATTAGAGTAGATAAGTGTGATCCATGAGTGTGGATGGAATTCAAATAATGTATAAGTGGTAAAGAACTACAGATAGGACTTCTCTTGAACATATCAGTGACACGACTCCAGAGTTTGGCAGCATTTGACCCAACATAGGATTAGAGGTCATGATGATGAAGTCGTGTAATTAGATGAGAGGCAAAATTGGATTTCCCAAACCCAGGAAGGCAAGTGAATAAGTGAGGATGTCCCAAACTCGACACAAGTAAAAAATGAGTGTCATGTTCAAGAGCGACATGCTACTTTACAAAATACAAGAGATGATCACTTTCACTTTTTCCCCCACCATTTCTAGTGAGTACCCCATTATTTTTTATCACAAGCTTGAAGGGGATATCATAAGCTTGCCATATAAGTTATCCTTCGGATGAATCCATCCTAGTAAGTTTTACGATCCCTAGGAAGGAGAAACTTGGTCTTGTTATGGTGACAAGTCCTGCATCGTTTGATTTTTACAAGTCCAATGAAGGGGAAACTCAACATCTTTTTCATGTTTAGAAAGTTTGAAAAAGAAGCGGAAAAGAAAACTCCAAAGGTCCCTTTTCGTAAATCATCTCTTGAACCCAAAAAGGTAGAAAACAATATCCAAGAGAACCTCTTTGCCATGGTTGACTAAGGTATTCCTTTTTCGTACAATAGTCTATCTCAGTCTAGAAAAGGGTTAAACTTATATTAAGTAGACGTCATTTCATTTACTTTAATGAGCTCAAAACGATAAGTACTCGGCAGAGTCAAAAAAGAGCTTAAAGATGACTCTAGGGGGTCAATATTTCATTTATTTTTTATGAGTCCGAAAAAGTGATAAAATAAAACTCGTTGAAGCAGTGAAAATAAGTTACCGTCACCAAGTATGCAAGACCTATTGCTGCACAAGGAAATGCACATTACCGATTTTGAGGAAAAATATTAAAAAATGAGTGAAATATGCCCTAATTTGGTAAAAATTATTATTTAAAACTGATAAAAATCTCAAAAAGTAAATCATTTTTACCAATTTGCAATTTTGGGAGCATTTTACCTCATTTTACCTCGATTTTTAGGTAAGGAGTACGATCAATCCCGAACACCATTACTTGAGTCGTTTGCTGTAGGTAATAGATTTGTCCCTCCCCGTCAGTTTGGTACCCATTTCATGCATTTTCATCAAATGATTAGTTTTCAAAGAGGAATTGAAAAAAAATTATGTCGAGGGTGACCAACCCGGGTTTTTCCCATCAGACCCACACTACTCACCTTGTGGTAAACTAGGCCATCATGCTGGCAACGTGTGAAAATTCACACACAGTCGCGTTGGCATCAAGGTAATTTTTTTTTTGTAAAATCCTCCATGTTAAATGGTTTTTCTTGAATTTTTCCTCCATAAAAGCTCATGAAATGTTGTTTTATTGATTTTCCACAAGATAATCAGTCCAAATGGTGGTTGAATGGAAAGAAGGGGGACACAAAGCTGAAGACCATCAAGCAGCTCAAGATCCAAACTGTATTGATGTCCTATGAGCATGCAGTTTGCTCAAGTTCTTCAGGATTCCTAGGATTAGATCCTAGCCTGAGTTATTTCATCATTTGATTAATTGGTGGGATGTGGATCGCCAACTATTCATGATTAGGGATCGAGAACTTGAAATAGATGTCGCAAACATTTATTTCATTACTAGATTATCTAGAAAGGGACAATGGGTTCAGATGTTTGATCCGCACACTGGAGGATAGAGCACGGATATGTGGATTGGAAGGCATTGTACAAGGACTAAAAAGACCAATGTGGGAAGATCAATATTGATGGGCCTCTAAATTAGACATAAATTAAGGCCCATGCCTCTAATTTAAAACATAAATTAAGGCCTATGACCATCATTCAACACATTAAACCTCTCCTTTTGCATTAGCTAATTTATTTTTAACTTTAATATATTCATTACGAAGGTTTATGAATAATTGAATATTTGTGCCTATTATTATTTATTTTTTGTGGAATATTATGAGAATATTGGGCAGATTATGAAGAGTTGGAGGAGGAGATAATTTAGGGACTTGTTCCATACTACTGGAGGATAATTAATAAATAATAAGTCAAAAAGATATTATGGAATTATGGCACAAATTGCGGAACTCCAATGATTGAGAAAATCTAGGAATGTGTTCCACTAATAAAGGGAGAAGATCCACCAATCAAGGGAGCATATCCACTAATCAAGGGATTTCGATGGGGAAAGCTTCCTCCATCCATGGGGAATGATTCTTAATTATTTTTATAATTACCAAGTCGAATTTGCCTCTAGGGAATGATTGATAAAATCTAGGAATGTGTTCCATGCCATTTAATGCAAATTCCTAGTATTGGGGACTAGATCCACTAATCAAGAGATTTTGGTGGGGAAAGATTCCTCCATTCATGGGGAATGATTCCTAATCATTTTGTATAAATACCAAGTCGAATTTGCCTCTAGGGATAGATTTTCATTAGTGTTATTGTGGAGAGAGCTTGTATTCTTGCAGCTCCATTGTATTTTCTTGCATGGATGTAATTCTATTGATGAAAAAAATAAAGATTGGTGTCATGTTCAACTTCTAAATCTTGTTCTCCTCCATAGGTCTTTGAGTTTCCTTGGGCTTGACCATCCTAGGAACCTCAGAGCCCTTTTGTATCATTTTCTTTCCTTCTTTTCATTACTTATTCACATGCATCTTTAGTTTTTATTTCTTTCTATTTCCGCATTTAGTATTAATGATTTCTTGTTGTAGGATTGAGTTAAATGGTTGATGTAAGTTCTTTTTTCAGGATCACAAGTATTATTTCATCCTTGGAAAATCTTTGGAAGTTCATAATAATCATTGAGTTGCTTGGATTAGTCTTCTCATTCCCAAATCTAGATTGTTGGACCTCCTTTTTAACAAAGAACAATAAATTTCTGCTATTTTTTAGAGCATGCTAATGAGCTTCAATTGAATTTATTTCACATGGATTTGATCAAAAAATGATTCTACTTCATAACAAAAATTACCCCATTGCATTTTCACTTGATTTGGTTAGGGATTTTTTAGATTTACTAGCTCACTAGTTCTCAAATTTCTAGATTTTCGACTAGTATTGTTTTTTTTTTTGCATGGGTTAACAGAGGTCTTTTTGAGTGATTCCACTTGGAATGGGGACCTAAGACATCACAGTTAATACCAAAATTTTTCCCATCCAATTTGGATTTGATTTTCTTGTTCATTCGATGAATTATAGTAAATATGTACATCCTACAGGAAATCAAGGGATCCTGTAGGAAATCACTATAGCATCCTATAGGAAAGCCTGTTTTGAGGCCGAATTGAGGAAAAAGCCTCTAAGAAGCTAGCAAAGGTTCCATACTTATCTCCCAAACCTTTTGACCATTCACCATCATCTCCAAGCCACGTGCCACATCACCAAAAGAGATTAGATTTCACACTCACATGAAAAAAAGACAAAAAGAAAAACAAATTTATTTTATTCATTTACATGCACAGCAGTAGAAGGTTTGATGGTTTGAATCTGCATTCTTAGGATGGTAGGATTGCATACATGTTAACTTAGCATTCTTTTGAAGCAAAGCCTCTTCGCATTTAGTTAGAAAACGATGTGTTTTAGCATTTGATTTCAGTCTCTTTCCTTGTACTTTCTTTCTTGCAATAGGTTAAGATTCCATCTCAAACATTTCATTTTCTACAATCAGTTTAGGATTTGACATCAATACATGCACTCCATTACATCATGATAGCAAAGGAAGGATTCATTGTATGTCACACATATTGTGCCGACACCTCTTAAGTTTGTACGAACCTCGAGTTGATAATTAAAGTCGGTAGCCTTGGGAGTTGCAGCATTCTTGTTGCAATACCGAGGCTCATCACTTTTTTGCGTCGTTGTCATGGAGTTGTCAAAGTATGCATTGTTTTCTTCCCTAGTTGATTCATTTCTTTTTAATTTTTGCAAAAACAAAAAAATATTTTCATTAGGCATATTTAATTTAAAAAGTAGAAAATTGCATTGCATTATAGTTTTCATTCAATAATAAAAACAAAAACAAAAAATTCACCAACCCACCACCCCCATTTGATCACATGGTGTAGTAAGAGCCATATCATCATTCACTTTTGCAGGTAGAAGAAGAACATGGTGAAGAATATAGAGTAAATTAATGGCGATGATGACAATGACGAAGATCCTATCGGATTTCCCATTTAAGATACTGATGGAAGTGTGCACATGAAGAACATCCCCCCATCTTTTCTTCCAAAATTTCATGGTCTAAGATCAGAGGATCCGGAGACCTTTCTCTTTGAATTTGAGATTGTTTGTAGATCTTATGGTCACTTATTAAAAACTCAAAAATTGAGTTTGTTTTCGGCAACATTGAAGGATAGAGCTCTTAAATGGTTCATGTGTTTAGGGACTAATTCAATAAGATCATGGAATGATATGCAAAAGATATTCCTAGAAAAATATAAAGATCGTGATCTTAAAAAATAAATCTTTGGAATGAATCAAAGAGAAAATGAGAGTCTAGAGGATCTAATAGAAAGGTTCATATATAATGTTAAGATGGAAAAACTACATCATTTAGGATCCGACACACTAAAAACCCTCTTACTTAGAACAATTAGGGATGAGTGGATTTATCTCCTTAATCTCATAAGTAGAGGTGATGTATATTAATTATCATTTGAGGAAATTTGTGAAACATGCATTGAACAAATATCAAGAGGAAAAGCAAGTGTAGGTAAATCAACATCAAGATCGATAAGTCAAGCTAAATTTGGAAATTTGTTTGATGATTTTAAAACAGAAATTCTTAGCAATCTAACCAAACAAGTAGAAATGTTAAGAATACGAAATGAGAAAAAAGAAGATGTTTGTGTTGTCCATGCAAAATCACATGATGTTAAATGTTGCTCCTCATTACCAAGGTTGAATGAAGTTCACCAATAGGAGAATGGAGCAAGTCAATTGCCAATGCGGCAATGTTATGCAGCTCCAAGAGGACCATGGCAGCCTATTCATCCTGATATGATGCAAGAGCCTAATTCACAATTTCAAGCTTATGCACATCCACCTCAAAGTAATTGGAACACACCCTTTCCTTGACAACATTGGCCATCTCAACCCAAAACCAATCTTGGCAACAAGGTTGGCAAGGAACTTATGGGAGCCATCCATAATATCCTTAGTATTTTCCTCAATATCCTCCATACCAAACTCCATGTTATCCTTACCATTCACCTCCACCACAACCACAACCCCATCCACATCCATCTCAAATATACACTCCCACTCAACTACTTGTACCACCATTTCCAGACCCACACATTGAAGTAGCTCAGCCCACTTATAATTCTGAGGTACAAAACTTCCAAACATCTCCTCCTCAGATTAATGGTATTGACCATAAATTAGGAAGAGTATTTCCAAAAAGATATTATCTTAATATCATTGAAGGACCACATATAGAGGAAGAAGATTTAAATAAGAATACCACAAAACCATGGGCTGAACTTGATAAAGAGCAGACATCAAAATCAGAGATCGAGAGAGCTCCCTCATGGTTACCATCAAATCCCACATGTATTCAAGAGAACAATCAACAAAAAGAGGAATATTTGAAGATTATGGTAGAAGAATACATGAAGAATGATCCAGATCAACAAAAGGACCAAGGACATCACAACTATATTAAAATATGGTTCCATAAAGTCACTAAGTTACAACATCACTCTCTTCCTCAACCATGCTTGATCCTTTCAAAGTCAAATCATTTGGTCTCTGAAATCCAGGTATATGTCAAAGCATACATTTCAAGCCTCCACATCATTTTGTCTGTCATCTTGATGTGCACATGGCTCCATTGGAAGTATTCTTATACTTGAAAGTGATTTTGTTTTTCAAGTAGGGTAGGGTAGAAGAAAATTAATAAATAAATAAATAATGAAAAATAAGAGAAAAAAATAAAAATCTTAGGTGAAAACCTCTTTGGAGGTGCCTCAGATTGGCTCATTGATTGAAAACCTCCATGATGTGGTCAATGGGTTGGGAAAAGAAAAAGAGAAAAAAGAAAATATCTTAGATGAGAACCTCCTTTGAAGCGCCTAGGTAGACCTACTAGTTGAAAACCTCATTGGGGCAACTAGTAGGACTATAAGAAAAAAAATAAAAATAAAGAATCCTTGCTCCATGCATGCATGTACTCTCCAACATCTACAAGCAACAAGAACAAGTTGGTACCAAAAGAAAAATTGGTCAAGCTTAATCAAAAGCAATCAAATTTTGACTTTCTCCTACTTCGCTCAAATGCTCCAACAAGGCCAAGGCGATGTCAATCCATCACCATCATATATTTTCACCATCCACCCATCATTCTCAAGCTTCTACCACTCATTTTCCTTGTTGTCGTAAAAAACTATAGGATGTTCTGTTTTACTACAAGATACAAAAATACATAGAGCGAAAATTTGTTTTTGTCATAACTTGAAAAGCATGCATCCATTTTCCAAGTTGTTTCAGGGGGAGATGCATATGGATGATGGTAACATGCTCAAGCAATTTCAGAAAATTCCAACGCACGATTTCCAAGAAATTGGCCTCCATCACCTTCAGCCATTTTTGTATTTTCTCAATATCCATGCATACATTTAAAAATTCGTTTCATGGGGAGATGCATATGGATGATGGTAACATGCCCAAGCAATTTTAGCAAATTCCAGTGCACGGTTTCCAAAAAAATTGGCCTCCATCACCTTCAGCCATTTTTAGTTTTTCTCGAGATCTGTGCATCCATTGACCAAAATATTTCGATGGGGAGGTGAATAATGATGATGGCAACATACTCAAAAATTTTCAGCGCAATCCAGTCTATCATTTGGGAGATATGGACAAAAAAAGTCGTTGTCTTGTAAACCTACAGGATACAGAATAACCCCTACAGGATTGGCAGCGAGTAGTTTTAAAGGAGATCCAAAGGTCAAAGAAACTCCTCCAGAGCTTAACAGTAGCATCAGGATCATCATCATCACCATCCAACACCTTCACATCAACATCAACTCAGCAGCAGCATGCATGTCTCTCCAACAACCATTAGGTTGGTATAGGTATGCAATATTCTTGACCTCTTCTCTTGAGCATATTATAGTTAGAAATTTGTTGTCAATACATTAGAGATGAGGTTTTATAGGCAAAGGATGGGTCAGTAGTCTCAGCCACCTTCAACTAGTTGATTGCAGTTCACTCCTTCACTCAGGCAATGTTGAAAAGTCAAATTATGAAGGGTGATGTTTTCAAGGAATGAGGACAACAGTTAAAATAATCCACTTCATATTCACTATCTATTCATCATTCATCCATCCCATTTCATTCTTGGAAAAAAAAAAAACAAAGAGAGCATCCTCTCCATTTTCATGAAATTTCCATTTGCAGGTTAGCAAGAAGGATAGTCAAAGAGCAAAGGAGGATAATAAAGAGAGCCTTGTCACTCACATTTTTATTTTACCACTCATTATCGTTCATTCCTTTACCATTTCTGTCATTTTTTCCACTCCTTTACTTCACTTTACAAAGGGACTGTGTTTTCTACAGGATGATCCTATAGGAATTACAATGACCTAGAAATCCTACAGGAGGCAGTCCTAAGGAAACTAAATGATTTTCTATGCCATCATTCCATCACCATACCTTGTCCACCATCCTCACCCCTACATTCACCCTTAAAAACAAAATCAGTTTAAAAAAAATAATCAATCTTCAAAAAGAAGGGAGATAGGGAGGAATAGAGAGCATTACCTGAGTATTCCTTGTTGCAAAGTGTATGATTAAGAGTTCTGAGGGAGAAGTAGCTACATGACATCCTGTAGGAAATCATGTAGCAGTCTATCCCATAGAATACAAATCATTACAACGACAATCCTGTAGCATGGTGATCCAAGAGCAGAAGGATCTCCAAAGCAGCGACAACACCACCATCTTCAACCACAAGTAACTGCACAAACAAAGGAGTCATCAGAAAACAACAAGAAAGGGAAGAAGACTCTCATACAGTTAGAAGACCCTAAAGGAGGAGGAATGACTACAAGAAGGAAAAATGTTGCTACAAGAAAGAAGAAATGAAAAAATTATGCTAAATCCCAAGATGTCAAAGCTTTTTCAGAGAACTCCAAGGCAATTAGGAAGTCACCTAGGCCACAAAAGAGAAGAAGAAGGAAACAAAAGGAAATGGGGAATTCACTATGAAAACAGAACTCAAACTATAGTGATATAAAGAGGGTTTCCAAGAGGTCTCTAATTCTTTCTAGCTTTTGTCTAAGGCCTAAAAGATGTTATAAAAATGGGAGAAAGGCATGGAAGTCAAGTAAGGGCCTTCCCTAACTTTAGACTATCATTTATGCTCAAAATTGCTATCCTATAGTTTTAACAGGGTTTCATGTAGGTTTCCTGTAGTTTTGTCAGGAATTACTACAGGATGTCCTAGTTCTCATCTAAAGGAAGTTTGAAGGTTTTAGAGGTGTCCAAATGGTGGAACAAGGTAGTAGAAGGTTGATAAGGATATCGAAGACCTTTCTATACTAAAAAAATATTCAAGAACTCATCTTGAATCAGGGCAAGAAAGCAAGCTAATGGTCTCAAGAAATAATTATTTTTATTTGAACAAATATGTTTTTGGGCTTGTCCTTGCAGAGCTTACAACCAAGATTCTTAATGCACATGAGAGATGCCACCAGAGCCATGGATGAGGTCACTAAGTTGCTCAAAGGATGAGCAACACGTTCAGCAAGGAGGTATGATGGGCCTCTAAATTAGAGATAAATTAAGGCCCATGCCTCTAATTTAAAACATAAATTAAGGCCTATGACCATCCTTCAGCACATTAAACATCTATTTTTGCATTAGATAATTTATTTTTAACTTTAATATATTCATTAGGAAGGTTTATGAATACTTGAATATTTGTGCCTAATATTATTTATTTTTTGTGGAATATTTTGAGAATATTGGGAAGATTATGAAGAGTTGGAGGAGGAGATAATTTATGGATTTTTTTCCCTACTACTTGAGGATCAACAATAAATAATAGGTGAAAAAGATATTATGGAATTATGGCACAAATTGCGGAACTCCAATGATTGAGAAAATCTAGGAATGTGTTCCACTAATAAAGGGAGAAGATCCACCAATCAAGGGAGCATATCCACTAATCAAGGGATTTCGATGGGGAAAGCTTCCTCCATCCATGGGGAATGATTCTTAATTATTTTTATAATTACCAAGTCGAATTTGCCTCTAGGGAATGATTGATAAAATCTAGGAATGTGTTCCATGCCATTTAATGCAAATTCCTAGTATTGGGGACTAGATCCACTAATCAAGAGATTTTGGTGGGGAAAGATTCCTCCATTCATGGGGAATGATTCCTAATCATTTTGTATAAATACCAAGTCGAATTTGCCTCTAGGGATAGATTTTCATTAGTGTTATTGTGGAGAGAGCTTGTATTCTTGCAGCTCCATTGTATTTTCTTGCATGGATGTAATTCTATTGATGAAAAAAATAAAGATTGGTGTCATGTTCAACTTCTAAATCTTGTTCTCCTCCATAGGTCTTTGAGTTTCCTTGGGCTTGACCATCCTAGGAACCTCAGAGCCCTTTTGTATCATTTTCTTTCCTTCTTTTCATTACTTATTCACATGCATCTTTAGTTTTTATTTCTTTCTATTTCCGCATTTAGTATTAATGATTTCTTGTTGTAGGATTGAGTTAAATGGTTGATGTAAGTTCTTTTTTCAGGATCACAAGTATTATTTCATCCTTGGAAAATCTTTGGAAGTTCATAATAATCATTGAGTTGCTTGGATTAGTCTTCTCATTCCCAAATCTAGATTGTTGGACCTCCTTTTTAACAAAGAACAATAAATTTCTGCTATTTTTTAGAGCATGCTAATGAGCTTCAATTGAATTTATTTCACATGGATTTGATCAAAAAATGATTCTACTTCATAACAAAAATTACCCCATTGCATTTTCACTTGATTTGGTTAGGGATTTTTTAGATTTACTAGCTCACTAGTTCTCAAATTTCTAGATTTTCGACTAGTATTGTTTTTTTTTTTGCATGGGTTAACAGAGGTCTTTTTGAGTGATTCCACTTGGAATGGGGACCTAAGACATCACAGTTAATACCAAAATTTTTCCCATCCAATTTGGATTTGATTTTCTTGTTCATTCGATGAATTATAGTAAATATGTACATCCTACAGGAAATCAAGGGATCCTGTAGGAAATCACTATAGCATCCTATAGGAAAGCCTGTTTTGAGGCCGAATTGAGGAAAAAGCCTCTAAGAAGCTAGCAAAGGTTCCATACTTATCTCCCAAACCTTTTGACCATTCACCATCATCTCCAAGCCACGTGCCACATCACCAAAAGAGATTAGATTTCACACTCACATGAAAAAAAGACAAAAAGAAAAACAAATTTATTTTATTCATTTACATGCACAGCAGTAGAAGGTTTGATGGTTTGAATCTGCATTCTTAGGATGGTAGGATTGCATACATGTTAACTTAGCATTCTTTTGAAGCAAAGCCTCTTCGCATTTAGTTAGAAAACGATGTGTTTTAGCATTTGATTTCAGTCTCTTTCCTTGTACTTTCTTTCTTGCAATAGGTTAAGATTCCATCTCAAACATTTCATTTTCTACAATCAGTTTAGGATTTGACATCAATACATGCACTCCATTACATCATGATAGCAAAGGAAGGATTCATTGTATGTCACACATATTGTGCCGACACCTCTTAAGTTTGTACGAACCTCGAGTTGATAATTAAAGTCGGTAGCCTTGGGAGTTGCAGCATTCTTGTTGCAATACCGAGGCTCATCACTTTTTTGCGTCGTTGTCATGGAGTTGTCAAAGTATGCATTGTTTTCTTCCCTAGTTGATTCATTTCTTTTTAATTTTTGCAAAAACAAAAAAATATTTTCATTAGGCATATTTAATTTAAAAAGTAGAAAATTGCATTGCATTATAGTTTTCATTCAATAATAAAAACAAAAACAAAAAATTCACCAACCCACCACCCCCATTTGATCACATGGTGTAGTAAGAGCCATATCATCATTCACTTTTGCAGGTAGAAGAAGAACATGGTGAAGAATATAGAGTAAATTAATGGCGATGATGACAATGACGAAGATCCTATCGGATTTCCCATTTAAGATACTGATGGAAGTGTGCACATGAAGAACATCCCCCCATCTTTTCTTCCAAAATTTCATGGTCTAAGATCAGAGGATCCGGAGACCTTTCTCTTTGAATTTGAGATTGTTTGTAGATCTTATGGTCACTTATTAAAAACTCAAAAATTGAGTTTGTTTTCGGCAACATTGAAGGATAGAGCTCTTAAATGGTTCATGTGTTTAGGGACTAATTCAATAAGATCATGGAATGATATGCAAAAGATATTCCTAGAAAAATATAAAGATCGTGATCTTAAAAAATAAATCTTTGGAATGAATCAAAGAGAAAATGAGAGTCTAGAGGATCTAATAGAAAGGTTCATATATAATGTTAAGATGGAAAAACTACATCATTTAGGATCCGACACACTAAAAACCCTCTTACTTAGAACAATTAGGGATGAGTGGATTTATCTCCTTAATCTCATAAGTAGAGGTGATGTATATTAATTATCATTTGAGGAAATTTGTGAAACATGCATTGAACAAATATCAAGAGGAAAAGCAAGTGTAGGTAAATCAACATCAAGATCGATAAGTCAAGCTAAATTTGGAAATTTGTTTGATGATTTTAAAACAGAAATTCTTAGCAATCTAACCAAACAAGTAGAAATGTTAAGAATACGAAATGAGAAAAAAGAAGATGTTTGTGTTGTCCATGCAAAATCACATGATGTTAAATGTTGCTCCTCATTACCAAGGTTGAATGAAGTTCACCAATAGGAGAATGGAGCAAGTCAATTGCCAATGCGGCAATGTTATGCAGCTCCAAGAGGACCATGGCAGCCTATTCATCCTGATATGATGCAAGAGCCTAATTCACAATTTCAAGCTTATGCACATCCACCTCAAAGTAATTGGAACACACCCTTTCCTTGACAACATTGGCCATCTCAACCCAAAACCAATCTTGGCAACAAGGTTGGCAAGGAACTTATGGGAGCCATCCATAATATCCTTAGTATTTTCCTCAATATCCTCCATACCAAACTCCATGTTATCCTTACCATTCACCTCCACCACAACCACAACCCCATCCACATCCATCTCAAATATACACTCCCACTCAACTACTTGTACCACCATTTCCAGACCCACACATTGAAGTAGCTCAGCCCACTTATAATTCTGAGGTACAAAACTTCCAAACATCTCCTCCTCAGATTAATGGTATTGACCATAAATTAGGAAGAGTATTTCCAAAAAGATATTATCTTAATATCATTGAAGGACCACATATAGAGGAAGAAGATTTAAATAAGAATACCACAAAACCATGGGCTGAACTTGATAAAGAGCAGACATCAAAATCAGAGATCGAGAGAGCTCCCTCATGGTTACCATCAAATCCCACATGTATTCAAGAGAACAATCAACAAAAAGAGGAATATTTGAAGATTATGGTAGAAGAATACATGAAGAATGATCCAGATCAACAAAAGGACCAAGGACATCACAACTATATTAAAATATGGTTCCATAAAGTCACTAAGTTACAACATCACTCTCTTCCTCAACCATGCTTGATCCTTTCAAAGTCAAATCATTTGGTCTCTGAAATCCAGGTATATGTCAAAGCATACATTTCAAGCCTCCACATCATTTTGTCTGTCATCTTGATGTGCACATGGCTCCATTGGAAGTATTCTTATACTTGAAAGTGATTTTGTTTTTCAAGTAGGGTAGGGTAGAAGAAAATTAATAAATAAATAAATAATGAAAAATAAGAGAAAAAAATAAAAATCTTAGGTGAAAACCTCTTTGGAGGTGCCTCAGATTGGCTCATTGATTGAAAACCTCCATGATGTGGTCAATGGGTTGGGAAAAGAAAAAGAGAAAAAAGAAAATATCTTAGATGAGAACCTCCTTTGAAGCGCCTAGGTAGACCTACTAGTTGAAAACCTCATTGGGGCAACTAGTAGGACTATAAGAAAAAAAATAAAAATAAAGAATCCTTGCTCCATGCATGCATGTACTCTCCAACATCTACAAGCAACAAGAACAAGTTGGTACCAAAAGAAAAATTGGTCAAGCTTAATCAAAAGCAATCAAATTTTGACTTTCTCCTACTTCGCTCAAATGCTCCAACAAGGCCAAGGCGATGTCAATCCATCACCATCATATATTTTCACCATCCACCCATCATTCTCAAGCTTCTACCACTCATTTTCCTTGTTGTCGTAAAAAACTATAGGATGTTCTGTTTTACTACAAGATATCATAGTGACATCATAGTTAATACAAAAATTTGTCACATCCAATTTGGATTTAATTTTCTTGTTCACGTGATGAATTATAGTAAATTTGTACATCTTGTACGAAATCAGGGGATCATGTAGGAAATCATTGTAGCATCCTGTAGGAAACTTGTTTTGAGGCTGAATTGAGGAAAAAACCTCTAGGGAGCTAGCAAAGGTCCCTACTTGTCTCCCAGACCTTCTGACCATTCACCATCATCTCCAAGCCACATGCCACATCACCAAAAGAGATTAGCTTTCACGCTCTCACATGAAAAAAAAGCCAAAAAGAAAAACAAATTGTTTTATTGATTTACATGCACAATAGTAGAAGGTTTGATGGGTTGAATCTGCATGCTTGGGATAGTAGGATTGCATACATGTTAACTTAGCATTTTTTTTAAGAAAAACCTCTTAGCAATTAGTTAGAAAATGATGTGTTTTAGCATTTGATTTCAATCTCTTTCCTTGTACTTTCTTTCTTGCAATAGGTTAAGGTTCCATGTCAAACATTTCATTTTCTACAATCAGTTTAGGATTTTGAGTCAGTACATGCACTCCATTACATCATGACAAGAAAGGAAGGACACATTGTATGCCACACATATTGTGCCGATACCTCTTAAGTTTGTACGAACCACGGGTTGATAATTAAAATTGATAACCTTGGGAGTTGCATCATTATTGTTGCATACTGAGGCTCATCAGATATAAAGACCATCACAAATCTCCCACTATGAACAATCCTGCATACTATGGCCCAAATAGCAAGGGCTCAAGTGTTGCATGAAGTAACGCAATCTCATTTCCAATACGCAATCGAGTGTCTGAATTCCACAACCTTCAATTGGAGTGAGGCTTTGTTGGTGTACATGAAGCACCAACTTACCAAGTGCAAGTCAGGAAGTTTGAAACAATTCGGTATCGAATCCATTTTTGTGGCGTCTTCTTGGAATGTGTGCCATTATTTTTTTATTAGTGGTTAGAATTGATGCACCAGTGCATAGAGATCCATGATTACTCAGATGAGGTGAGTTGATGCCTCGACATGGAGGCGGCCAACAAATTTAATTCGCTTTGGAATTTTTTGAATGCTTGCATCAATAACTAATCATGGTTGACGCTTAGGCATATGCAGGCATGAATTTCCAAGGATATCCAGATCTTCCACTTCCATCAGCCGCACAGTGGACCGATGTAGGTAAAAACTATTTTTAAAGCTTTTGATTTTTTTTATATGTGTATTGAGATTTAACTTATGATTATTTACAGATGTGGGACCAGAGAGACCTCCAAGGGTTTCTCTAATATCGAAACGAGTGGCATGCCATATTGAGGAGGCTCCTTATGAGGAGGGATCATATCCAGTTGTCGAGGTAGAGTGTAACCTGGATGCTTTAACCAAGGGAATTCCAAAGTATGCCTCGATACAAAAGGTGCCATTGCAGTACCAGAGACACACTATAGGGGTTTCCTCTAGACTACGTCGACTGTTGGGCCGAGACATTAGGGCTATTTTGTGCTATCATGAGCACCATGTGGGTGAATAGCCAACTCTTTCTACTTTTTGCACTGATGTAGGCTTATGAAGCCATGTGTCTCAGAACATTGATTTTTTCATTTCTATGTAGAAAACTTTTTTGCAAACACTATCTATATATATATGTGTGTGTGTGTGTGTGTGTGTGTGTGTGTGTGTGTGTGTGTTTCTATTTCCCATGTCTATTATGTGATGTTTCATGATTTACATGTTTCACAAATGTCTATCTAACACATAGTTATCCAATGCATTTGTTAATGTATTCATGCATCTTGGAATGTGATGATAAGTAATAAAATTAAAGTTTCATTCTGAGAGACGAAATCGCAAATACATTCTCAAAATTTGAGGGTTTCTAATTGAATATTGTCCATTAAGTTGTAGTAGAATGAGCTGTGAATCAAGTTTCATGATTAACTCTCTAACACCAAGAGCAACAACTTCTTACAAAAGCTTGATGACCGCTTTATATTCAGCAATGTTATTAGTCGTACGACCTAAACATATACCATATAAATTCACTAACTCACCATTAGGGTCATAGATTGCCCATGTAGTGGAAGATAGATTTTGTGTACTACAACAAGCACCATCAGCAAAACTGACGTAATGTTTGGATGACATCTGCAAACCAAGTAGAGCACAAGGTAAGCAAAGGAAACCTCGTTTACAAAAGCAAACTAACACACCAAAACCACACTGCACACTAATGAAACACATGAATGTACAAAAGTATTTACATGAACAATGCGTAAAAATTTAGATTGAGCCCATTTGTAGACTCGGCTACTTGATCAACAGAGAGTAAAATCAGAGTTTCACCATTGGCATGATATGTAAGCATCGATTCGGCCAAATAGTGGAATGAAACACATAAATGACAATGCCCCCATGCCCCTTGGGCGAGTGAGGGTTACAAGTCATATGATGAATACCCTTTGCGATAATGGACAAATGGTAAAGACTAAGTGAGAATATCTTATAAAAGAGGGTAAGAACATCTTAAGCTTACTTTGAGAAAAAGATGCCTCTAGGTTAAATATTTTGACAATCTTAGGTTAGACTGAAATGTTGATGGGCAAGGTAACAATAATGTCACATAGAATGAGTCGAGGTTGCGGACAAGATCAACCTTCCTAGTATCTGAAGATATCTAGTGACAAGCAAACCAATCAAAATCTATCTTTCTCTAAATATGCAATTTAAAACAAAGGCAAACAAGTTTTTTAGGCCTACCTTGGGTCCAATGCAAGTTTGTGGAAGCCTCGCTCCCTCGCTCCAAATGAGCTTCCTTGAAGTGTAAGTCTGCAAACACAAACAAGCAAACAAATTAAGTATCACCTGAAAAGCCAATATCATAAAGCATATTCATCATAAAGATCAAGGAGATTATGAAACAAACTACATAAGACAATTTGTTGAGAAAAATGAATCTGATTGTATTAATTCAAATGAAAGAAGAACTTTACAACCTGTGCCTTGATGCTGTACAAGCTCCTCCCAGGGTCTGACAAGAAGTCTCCTCTACTTTGACAAGTTTCACTCACTTCCCAATGAAACCAAAAGGTATGTGATCTCTCCTCTCAAGTTTGACTAGGAAGTCCCAATTCCATCAGCATTTACCCTCAAAATGTTCAGCTTCTAACTAACCTCCCCAACAACTGACCCAATGCCTTAATTTATAGTGCAATGGAGGGAAGTTACTAGGTCCTCCTTCAAAGGGATAAAGCCCTCCCTCAAAGGGATAGCTCCTCCTATCAAGGGATTAGCTCCTTCTCTTTTGGGATGCATGAACCACCTTGGAGAGAAGAATCCACGTCAAAATTCCTTCTAGAAACATCTAGAATTAACCCAAAGTGATATTTTTAGAATAAACTTGTGCCTTTTTGACTTTTACAGGGGTACGCACCCACCCCTTTACAAACAGAGCGTGCAGATACACAGGTAATATGAACAAAGAGTGCGGGCCCGCAAGAAAAAGTGAGAGAAAGTGTAGAACCAGAGTTTTATTGATTTTCAATGTCTTTCTCTCATTTGCAAAGATTGACATGAAGAGCTAAGGTCTGAGACTTGCTTAGGAGGCCAGTATAAGTGATGATAGACCCATACTGACTGCAAATA
>APFE030537082.1:103741-140975 GCA_000404065.3 Pinus taeda
CATGTGGATTGAAAGCAGACTTTCGAAGTACACCCTTGGTGGGCGGTTTGATTACTAAGTCTGGATTAGGTTTCTCGATCTGTAGTGGATCGGAACCGGGAGCTGAGGTTGATGGATTAGAATGAGAAGATTCTGCTTCTTTACCATCAAATGGACTTTGACTTCCATAATCTTGCGATCGAGTTGCAATCCTAACATGGGACATCATCAATATGGGTTCTTCATTGGAACTTGAGGAAGAACCTATCATCTTACTGTCTTGATTTCGAAAAGGATCCTTCAAAACAGCAGGAGTTTGGGAACCTTTGACAATTTTCGCAACCTCTGCACGATGAGGGCAGTCTCTCGTAAAATGTTCTTCATCACAAATGAGATATGGATAACGAGGTTTGCGTTTTTCATCAGTTGATTTCACTTTTTCTGTTTTCTCTTTCGAATTCTTATCTGTTTTATTCTTCTTCTTCCCTTTCTTCTTACCACTGGTTTTTGATTTAGCTATAGATGACTCTACAACATGAATACCGGCGGAAAGTTCCACTGAAGAATCTCCTGTCGAGGAATATGGCAAGGTTATGATAGGGGAAGAATTCTTGGAAGACTTCTTCTTACTTTTGGTATTAACCGTACCAATCGTACCATCAGTGGCATGAGACCCTGAAGGAGCTGCAGCAATTTGATTTTGTTTGGGTAGATCGGGGATTTTCTCATGTAACGTACCCGACTGAGTATAAACTAAGTCAAGATACTGTGCTTGAGCAATTACTTGCTCCTCAGTAACAACTCCAGCCTTAGCCACATCCTCAGTGATCTTGGGCAGTAAAGATTTTACAAACCATTCAGCTAAGATCTGATCCGGGATAAAAACTTTCACTAAACGTTGTCGACGTCTCCATTCATGGATATGATCTGAAATGTAAGTGGACGTTGACTGTTTTAACGAAGTTAATAATTCCGTGCCATTGTCATATCTGACTAGCAACTGAAAATGAGATAAAAACGAAGTAGCTAACTGACTAAAGTTATAAAAAATGGCTCGCGGTAACTCGATGTACCACTTAGCCGCAAGACCAATTAGAGTGCGCTAGAAAAGTCGTAAACAAATTGAATCATCTGAAATGGAATTAGACGCACACCAGAGGTGATAAGTCATCACATGGTTCGACAGGTCCTCTCCTGGCTTACCTTCAAATTAGGAATATCACTGGGCAACTTATGCGGCATTGGCGGCCAATACTGAAGATAGTTAATTGGATCGTTCATAAGGCGCGTCAAGTCAGGCAAGTCCAAAGTTGCGATAAATGGTAACTGACGATTAGGGTCCCTAAAACTCTGGGTCTGCAGACCAGCCCCAGGATGAGGATATCCAGGATAACTAGGAATTGGAATTGCATTTGGATATTCTGTCCTCCTAGAAAACCAGGATTAACCGGACCATACTGGGGTTGCTGAGGTTGTTGATATGTATACCCAGGGTATGGTTGATACTGATAGACTGGTTGTTGCGCAGCAGGACCATATTGTTACTGTCCTTGGTACGGTTGTTGATTAAACTGAGGTTGACTAGTGACAATCGTACTTAAACCTGGTTGTACCACAGGCATCTGAACCGAAGTGTGGACCGTGGGTCTAGACTGAGGTAAAGATGTCTGAGGAGTAGATACAGGCACAGTAGAAACTGGAGCTGTCGATACTCGAGAAGAAGGTGGGGTAGATGCAGCAGATTTTGCAGTAGTTGCAACAGACGTTTGAGGTGGAGTACGAGGTGTACTAGGCTCAGACTGAGAAACTACAGAAGGTGCAGAAGTTTGAACAGTATACTGGACAGGTTGTTGGGATGAAAGAGAAACCAAGGGTTGTCTAGTTTGAGATGACAACTGCGCATTTGGTTGCAAGACTTGTTGGGATTGAGATGGATCCCACACTAAATTCGTTCCGAGGTATGGACCCATAATAGGTTGAGGATATTGAGGACCATAACCAGGTGGAGGGTAGGGTTGATAATATGATTGACCAGAAGGTGGTTGGTAACCTTGGGTTGGGTACTGACCTTGGTGTTGATAACCCTAAGGCACGTACTGATACTGGGTTGACCTTGAGGTACATATTGATACTGAGGTTGACCTTGAGGTACATATTGATATTGAGGTTGACCTTGAGGTACATATTGAGTCTGGGGTTGACCTTGAGGAACGTACTGTCCCATAGGTATGTACTGTCCTTGAGGTTGCCCCTCAGGCGCAAACTGAGTACCTTGAGGTTGCCCCCCAGGCACAAACTGGGTACCTTGAGGTTGCCCCCCAGGCACAAACTGAGTACCTTGAGGTTGCCCCCCAAGCACAAACTGACGACCTTGAGGTTGAGGATTGGGAATAGAACCTGACATCATGAGAATATCTTCTACACTCAACGGTTTAGTACCATTATTTCCAGTTAATAACCCTTGTTCAATAGGTTGAGGAGATGCTCCCGAAAAAGTACCAGAAATGGACTGATACCCAGCGGGAACAGAAGGACCGCCGTACAAAAAGGCTTCCGGAGATTGAGAAAACATGGACGACTGTTTGGACATATTCAACGGAGGATAGTAACCTGTAGGTGTTGGGTGATAAGAAATACGAGGTGGTGAAAAACTTAGGCCCGGGTTATCGAAAAAATCAGTCAATGAAAGATACCAAGCACTGCTCCTAGGTGGACTGTAAAAGATTTATTCACTCTCCCTAAGGTCTATAACAAGTCGATCTTATGGAATAGGGATGCCTTCTTCTTTTTCCGAAATAGCAAGTTCTTCAATAGCTATTAGTCCAGAAGGAAGATTTTGGGTAATTATTGCTTCTACCCTAGGTGAACTAGGACCACTAGAAGCTGGAGAAGCAAACCCTGATATTGGAGTAGCAGCAATTTTAGATTCGGGTTCAGATATTTCAGGGTCTTCACCTATATCACTAGTAGATGAAACACTACCACTAACTTCTGAAACGGATAAAGGCTGCGTACTATAATATGTTATTAACACTGAAAAATTAGGATATCCCACCAAAGCAAATTCTCCTCTTTCAGGCGACCCACTTCTATTGTCTTTAGGAGTTACCAGGGCCCGTAGCCCTTCAGGCTGGCTTGGTGAAAACTCAGGAGGTTGGCCCCGAAGTCTACGGGACTTCCTCGGTAATTCAGCCACGGTTAAAAACTTTTAACTACTTCACACGAAAACAAAGTAAAATCTCAATGAAAACCACCTAAAGCCTCTAAAGAACCAAACGAATTGAATCACACGCCTAAAGAATCTAGGAGATCAATTACACACAAACAGTAACTTTCCGTACCGAAAACACTAGTTGGTGATGAAATCCAACGTCGCAGAGTTCAATACAGAAATAGTGGTTGGAACAGTTACCCCGAAAACCTACTTAATGAATAGACTGGCACAAGTTTTTCCACTAAATTGTCTCGAGTGAAGAGAACCCCCCAGAAAATCCAAGTGAGTCTAGCTGGCGTCTACTCCAGGTACAGTGGGATCTTCCCACCACCATCACCTTAGGAAGAATCCTATAGAATATGGTCACTATGGTTACCAACAGAAAAAAATATACCTGGGGGAACAACCTACAATCCGATACACACGCAAGGGCAGAGTAATAAGCTCAATCCCCTTGAAGGCTCCTTGACATAAACCAAAGTTTACCAACAAGTGACCCCAGGCTCCTCGACAATGGTTAATCCGAGGTTTACTGTTTTTAATACGTGAATATTTGGCATCGTTCCCAATGAGGAAGGATTGATTCCCACACTGGTTCAGACATGATCTTGTGCTTCTCCTTTAAGAGGAGATTTCCTAGAGCATAGATGCAACAATTAGATTTCTCTCCTATCGCAAGATACAACTACTTTTTTGTTTTATTGTCTTGGAGAGTTAAGTACTCCCTACTCCAAGACACTAGCCTAAGCTATGTTGGTGTAATAGAGCCCTAGAAATAAAAAGATTTCTAGATTAATTTTACTTTAAGCATTACTTTTATTGGTTTTTTATTAAGTCAAGAGGTGCGGAGATCAAACTCATGGTGTGAAGACTCAACTCAAAATCACTAAAAAGATGCACTTAAGATGATTAAACAATCTTTTCTCTTCAATGAACTTCTAGCTAGGAAAGAGTTTGAGAATGCAAATGCGTGTAAACTCAAATATTTCTTAACAAACAAATTAAAAGAAGAGTTTTTGTTCCAATGCACTCAAAACGAGACAACTAGTTATTTTCACAAAAAAATTTCTTTTCTTTCAAACGCTCAAATGCTACCAAAACAAACTTTTTCAAAAGAGATTTTTGTATTTTTATAAAAAACACTCAAAACTATAACTGAAGCAAATCTTGAGAAAACTATGAATAAAACAAATCTTAAGATCTACAAACTATAAAAAACTACTTGAAGTAAAAGCTTACAAGATGCTTTGCTTTTTAAGGATGTTTTACTTGGCGATAAGCAAACCAAGGACTAACTTGTCCAGAATCACAAATCAGTCAAAAACAAGTAATTTTTTGTTCTTTTTTGTAAAAGTGAAATCCAAACTTTTAACACAAGCTTTTTCGAAGTTACGCAAAGAGAAAACACAAGATGGATTCCTCAACAAAGGTAGATTTTGCAAATGGTCAGACTCATAAGAAGGCCAGTAAAAACCAAGGTGATCTGAGGCTTCTACGCTTCTAAGCTCTGAGCTACTACACGACCAAAATGAAAATCAAAACAGGCAACCAAAACTTTTAGGAATTTCACCTAAAACCCTAAAACCAATGGAATGAAACCAAGGAAAGCCTTTAACAAGTCACATGCAGGTCTGGGCAGAGGATAACAACATCTAAAACAAAATAAGACTAATTGAAAGAGTAAAATTTAAGTTTTTCAAAAGTTTAGCAAGGTCCACAGGTTTAGAGTTTACACATGTGCGTGCACGCTCTGTGTGCAAAGTAAACATGCGTAGAAGTACGCACTGTGATACAAGCACAGGGTGCGAGCTTCTCCTAAAGTTATGAAAAATAAAAACAAACCTAGATCCACTAAATCCACCCAATTCCACACACAACAAGCCAAAAACAGAAACAAAAAGACAAGTTTCTCAGATCAAAGTAAAAACAAGGAAAACAATCAAGTCCCTAGCGGAGTCGCCATTTTGTCACGTGGAATGAGTCGAGGTTGCAAACAAGATCGATCTTCCTAGTATCTGAAGATATCTAGTGACAAGCAAGCCAATCAAAAACTATCTTTCTCTAAATATGCAATTAAAAACAAAGGGAAACAAGTGTTTTAGGCCTACCTAGGGTCCAATGCAAGTTTGTTGAAGCCTCGCTCCCTTGCTCCAAATGAGCTTCCTTGAAGTGTAAGTCTGCAAACACAAACAAGCAAACAAATTAAATAGCACCTTAGCCAATATCATAAAGCATATTCATCATAATGATCAAGGAGATTATGAAACAAACCACATAAGACAATTTGTTGAGAAAATGAATCTGATTGTATTAATTCAAATGAAAGAAGAACTTTACAACCTGTGCCTTGATGTTGTACAAGCTCCTCCCAGGGTCCGACAAGAAGTCTCCTCTACTTTGAAAAGTTTCACTCACTTCCCAGTGAAACCAAAAGGTATGTGATCTCTCCTCTCAAGTTTAACTAGGAAGTCCCGATTCCATCAACATTTACCCTAAAAAATGTTCAGCTTCTAATCTCTCCTGCAACTGACCCAATGCCTTAATTTATAGTGCAATGGAGGGAAGTTACTAGGTCCTCCTTTAAAGGGATAAAGCCCTCCTTCAAAGGGATAGCTCATCCTATCAAGGGATTAGCTCCTTCTCTTTTGGGATGCATGAACCACCTTGGAGCGAACAATCCACGTCAAAATTCCTTCTAGAAACATCTAGAATTAACCCAAAGTGAGTTTTTTAGAATACACTTGCACCTTTTTGATTTTTACAGGGGTACGCACCCACCCCTTTACAAACAGAACGTGCAGATACGCAGGTAATATGAACAAAGAGTGCGGGCCCGCAGGAAAAAGTGAGAGAAAGTGTGGAACCAGAGTTTTATTGATTTTCAATGTCTTTCTCTCATTTGCAAAGCTTGATATGAAGAGCTAAAGTCTGAGACTTGCTTAGGAGGCCAGTATAAGTGATGATAGACCCATACTGACTGCAAATAGTCATGGTGACAATATTTTTGTGTAACAAGTAATATTCTCCATGTTCCCTCAGACAAAACTTCATGCACCAAAATAGGTGTTTAAATTGGATGAGTCAATGCACGAGAAATAAAGGTATCTAAACACGATGGAATCTCACCAAGGACTGGGAGAAATGAGGAACAAGGAATGAGGATGGACATCATTCCAGGGAGTTTCTTCAAGAGATATAACCTCGATGATACTCTATTCAGTGGGAAATGTCTCGTTCAAGGGATCCATAGAATCCCAAGAACCAAGCCAAGGAGATTGTGAATATGCATCTAGATGCACGCTAAGAGTAGCATGACTTTCAGAAGTGGCCGCTAAAGCCAAAAAAATAGCTTGATATGCTTGTTTTGCTGGGCTGAGCAGCATGACATCGCCAAAAGAATCAAATTGATCAGGATGAGGAATGACCCAAGGATTGTGTGAACTGGAGATCATGTTGACAGAAGTGGTGTTTGGAGGTGGGAGGGAAAAAATTTCCATAAAGAAGATTCTTTAAAAAGACCCACCTCAACACTCTTATAAGGAATGTCAGTGTTTCCCACATATGACATATTGCCATTCGAAGAGCTAGAAGAGGAAAAGGCTAACCAATCAACCATGACTATTTTCCCCTCATGAGGAAAATGTAGTACACAAAACAACGTAGAAACCATGCAAAAGATGGCATGGATCCAACTCCGTCCAAGTAGAAGGTTATAATTCAAATTGGCATCAACGACTTCTACTTCCAAATTAATGCTTTTCCCTTCTAAATGTTATGGGAACGTTTGTGAGAATACCTTATGGAAGAGATCCTCTACCATCGAAGGCTTCTAAGGTGTTAGGAGACTAGTTGAGAGGGAGCGAGCTAATAGCTTTCCAGCATGAGACAGACATGATGCAGGTGAAAGCACCCTCATCAAAAACAATCCGATGAATTGCCTTTCCTTTAATAATGACTTGGATTAAAAAGGAAAACTTATGTGGAAGACATGGAACATGATTTTCTAGGTCAAAGGTGATCAGACTTGAATCAGTAGGCTCAATTCCTCCTATAGCGGATAGTAATGCTTTCTGCTGCGATGGACAACTCTGGAGAACTTCCAAGGCAGACATCTATGAAGGTGCTTGATCTAAATCTTCGACAATATTGTAATGTTGAGTAGCTTGTGCATTTATATTGTATGATGATTTCTGAAGGACACCCATTAGAGGAAATTTCAGCCTAAAAGTAGCCTCCTAAGGAAAGATAATAAAATATTAGGACAGTAATAAAACAATATTTATGAATTTTGGGGGGAAAATAGAAAACTATTTTTTTAACTATATTTTTGGCTTATCTCCTTATAGGTTTACTCAAATTTCAAGTGTATACAGACATTGAATGCGAAATTAAATTCCGCATCCAATGAGTACACATTATAATGCATACTTCTTAGAAAAAATGCATTGATAAAAATTGAAGATACATTTAAAAAGTGTGTTGAACACACTTTTTAAATGTATCTTCAATTTTTATCAATGTGGGTTTTCTCGGAAGTATGTGTAATGGGTATTTGTTGGATGTATAATTTAAATCTGCATCCAACGAGTGTCAACACTTGAAATATGAGTAAACCTATAAGGACATAAGCCAAAAATACGATTAAAAAAAGTAGTTTTTTTTTCCCTCCAAAATATTTACATGTATCTCTGTTAAAATTTAAAGGATAATGATTTGTTTACATATTATGTATGTGAAATTTTCATGAGAGATTTTAGGATGAAATTTCCTCTAATTCTTAGGAGGTGGTCAGATAACAGAGTCATTAGTAGGTCTCTCAATATGAAGAGGACTAGAACTAGGAGTAGAAGTGGGAGGTGTATCAATAACTTCTCTCTTTGCAACCTGTTTGGGAGGAATTAGATAGTCTTTTGACCGAGTGGAAACAGAAATAGGGGTTGTTCCACTCATAAAAACCTAAGAACTTGAAGATGTAAAAGATTGCGGTTATTCTACCAATTGGGTTTGTTGTGATGGAAAAGGTTCTTTTAATACAACTGGTGTCGCTTGGGTGCCCTTTAATAAATGACTAACTTCAACATGATGGGGATAGTCCTTGGTATAGTGATCTTCCTCACAAATGAGGCAAGTATATTTGGTTTTATTTTTAGATGCATCATCAGCAGATGATTTTGGAGGATCCTGTTTTGGGGTATAAGATTTGGCTTTTCCTTTACCCTTTTGTTTTTCATCTTTTGAAGTTTTTCCTATCGCGGTAGACTAAACGGAATTAACCTAAAAGGTTTTACCAGGATTTTGAGAGGGATTTGAAGGAGAAATGGATGTAGTAGTTGAAATGGATTTATGCTTCGAGGAAGCCAAGAATATTTACTAGAAGTTTGAGTCACTGACCCAATAATAACATCGACGAGTGGTGCCTCTGGTGGTTTGTAAGATGCAGGATCCATAGATGGCCTCAGAGCATCAAGCAAGAGATCATATAATGTGCCAAATTGATAATATACCAAATCTAAATATTGGGCATGGGAAATGGCTTGATCTTCGGTCACACAAATACCCATAGCTATGTCCTTGGAAATTCTATTAACAAATGATTTGGTAAACCATTCAGTTAAAATCTCATCAGGTATATCGAACTTGATAAGGCAACGCTGACATCTCTGTTCATGAATATGATCGGAGATGTGGGTTGTAGTATTTTGTTTCAAGGATGTAAGGATATGGGTACCAATTTCATATCGAACTGATAGCTAGAAGTAAGTAAGGAAGGCCATTTCCAAGGAGGTGAAGTCTTGGTAGGCACCTTGAGGTAACCTGATGTACCATTTCGCAGCAACACCTATCAAGGTTCACTGGAAAAGACGTAGACAAATGGAGTCATCAACCCAAGAATTGAATGAACACCATAAATGGTAAGTCATAACGTGGGTCTAGGGGTCTTCTCTAGACTTCCCTTCGAATTTTGGACAATCTCCAGGAATCTTAGTAGGAACTGGAGGGTAATACAACGAATAGATTATTGGGTCATTTGTGAGCCTTGACACATCTGGTAGTTCCAACGTTCCTAGAAATGAAAATTGTGGATTGGAAGGAATGGGGGGCCTTTGATAAGGCCCATATTATGGATTCCAACCTTGTTGGTATGGGTTTTACCCCCAAAGTGGTGGATTTTGACCATAAGGATCTTAATATTTCCCCCACTTAGAGGTATTATGACCATACAAAGGTGGATTCCCCACCCACGAAGGTGGGTTTCGACCAGGGTAAGGTTGATATTAACCTGTCATAGGCTGTTGAGAACCATAAGGTGGATAAACAACTTGTGAAGAGTATGGAGTATAAGGTTGATGTTGCAACTGTTGACCCTGGTGATAAAATTGTTGACCCTGCTACTGCAAGGATTGACCTTGTTTTTGTAAGGGTTGGCCTTGTTGGTACAAGGTTTGGTTTTGCTACTGCAAGGGCTGACCTTACTGCTGCAATGACTGTTGATAAATCCCTTGTTGCACATAAGGTCCTTGTTGTACATAAGTTTGGTGTTGTTGGAAAGTTTCTTGTGTAATTTGTTGGGTTCTAGGTTGGTATTGATAAGTTCCAGTTTGAACTTGACCAGATGTCCCAAATGAGGGATTTAAACTTGGCTACATTTGGGCTCCATCTTTTTTATTAAAAGGTGGATTTTGAGGTTTTTGTGAGCCATATGGAGGGTACGATTGTTAGTAGGGTATCTGAGACGAAATAGGTTGTTATTACAAGATTTGGCCTGATATATATTGAATAGATAATCCACTAGGATAAGATACACCGCCAATATTTTGACTAACTCTGGTAGCATGAGTTTGATATCCACTTGTTATCCTCCACAATATCCTAAGGCTTAGAAAGGAGATCGAAGGAGGTAACCTCAGACAACTTAGGTTTTAGTAGTTAGCCAAGCTAAACTAAAGAGGGCTATCTCTATGAGCTCACAACCAATGATGATTGGATTGGAAAAAGATGCTAGGCTAGTTATTCTAGCTCAAGGGTTTTGAAATTTATGGTTTTGATGGATCAGGAGTGAAAATCAGGGAACTAGGCCAAAATATCAAAGGTTTCAGCTGCAAGAGATATAAAGTAGCATGGTAGGGTATGCTTTAAATTGTGATACTTTGGAGTTTTGTCGATGTAGTGTAGGGTAGAAAAACAAAGATTGAAATGAGCATGGAAAACATGAATTCATTTATCAGAAGATAGGTGACATAATCATGAAATTCCTAACAAAATAGAGCTTAAACGTAAGAATTTTGTTCAAAACCTCTTAGGAAAGTCACTGAAAAGCATAGATATGGAAAGAAGATGAAATTATCATTCATATAAAACTATAACAAAGAGAAAACATTATAAAAAACTCACAATACAAGAATTCCTTAATAATAGTTGCAATTGTCCTTTGATTTCTTGTAAAAAGTGATGAAGTACAAGCTACAAGAGTTCTACTCACTAATGTCCAACCTGTTCTATGACTAAAAACTAAATACATATAGACCAAAACCATTTTCCCCTCTCTCAGGGTTGAATCCTTTAGTTTAGGAACTGATTACATGAGGTGTTCAACAAAAAATCTAATGTCTAGGGAGGTTAAAATAAATCCTCCATTTAAACTTTGATTGAATTTCCCTCATAAATGAGGCCTAAAGTTACATGAAAACACCAAAGATAAGTAATTACATCATGATAACTCGAATCTGGTTGATAAAATTGAGAAATAGTGGTTTCAGGCAAAAGTGTAGTGAATTCAATCAAAAGCGTAGTGTGCCAGGAGAATGCGCAACAAAATTGGTGGAAAGCGCAATGTGGCTGCTGGAAAGCGTAGCGTGGCTGGTTGGAAACGCAACATGGCTTTTTGAAATCAATTTTTGGGGTATCCTTTGCCTCTGAAAATGCTGTGGAGGTGGTTTGTTGGTGAGTGAGATTTCTTTGGCTATGAAATGAGTGAGAAAAATGAATTGGTGTGGTCTTTTATAGCTCGTGGAAGTTAATTTCTTCATAGTAGTAGGGTGGCCCATTGTGTTTTTTACTTTTCTTTGAAAACTATGTATCTTTGGAAAAAATGAATGCAACTTTAGAGCATTAGAACTTGTTACATGATATTTGAAATAAATTATATTTTGAAACAAAAAATTTTAGAGAAAATTCCCGATTACTACTCCTTCATTTGTTGGATTTATGAATGAAATGACAAATTTTGATGACTTTGACCCTAATGACCTAATGGTGACACTAAGTTGAATGAGGACCATGACGATATGACTGAAGTGATGATGATGACCTTTCATTGATGGCACATCCAACTAAATGAAATGATAGATTTTGATGACTTTGACCCTAATGACCTAATGGTGACACTAAGCTGAATGAGGACCATGATGATATGACTGAAGTGATGATGATGACCTTTCATTGATGGCACATCCAACTAAGTGATGTCAATGAACGTAACATGAAAATTTTGAAAGGAGCAGTAATAGACCTAGACACACTAGCCAGTGACCAAATTTTATTTTGAAAACCTAATGAAATAATAAAAAGTTGACTTGAGACCCTAACAAAAAACCTCGTAAGAGAATATTTGATCACTGGTGACTTGCAAGACTGATTGGCACTAACACCACTCACATAATTTCCACTCGAAATAGGAGGAACATATGGAGTGGGCCGAGAGGCCTAGGAGAGACCCTCTAACCCAATTTCATTCATCCCTTGAAGGTCACAGCCTAAAAAAAAAAAAATTATCCATGATTTTAGGCAGATTGTGTTGTTGGAAGGTACAAGTATGTTTTAGGGTGTTGTGAGGAGGATCCTCAAGTTTTGTTGTTGTGCTTTGGTGCCTATAATGAATAGTAAGTGAAGTAACCTAGTTGAAGAAAGGTAAGCATAGAGATTGGGAATTGGTGTAGGGTTGTTGGTGTGCCCTAACGAGTTAGGTACATCCATAGATTGCAAGGACAAGAAGGTAGTAGTAGGGAGTTGTAAATTTCTTCTTGTTTGATGATTGGATGCTAGAGGATGAGTGTCCTAGAAGAGGATTGTTGGTGAAGTTTGTTGGTAGCCGAGAGAATGGATTCATACGTGTTGGATGCCCTAACTAGGAGAAAATGCTACAATGAGTATTGGTCACTCGTCAAATTTTGAAGGGAAGCCTGAGAGTGGTTCAAGTATAGACATTGGATTGGGAATTTTGTGGGACATTGGATAAACCAACACTCCTCGTGTGTTTCACAACATGGACTAACCATCTCTTATGGATTCTTATCTCTGGCGATGCGATCGTTGACTAACCCCTGTGGTTTTTGGTTTAACGAAAATCGTGATTCCCAAATAGTGGTATCAGAGCATAGGTCATGAGTTCCATACAAACCTAGCTCGCATTGGGGGGTAGATTGTTGGACATTGGATAAACCAACACTCCCCATGTGTTTTGTGATATGGAATAACTACCTCTTGTGGATCCTTATCTCTGGCGATGTGATTGTTGACTAACACCTATGGGCTTTGGTCTAACAATAATCATTTATGGTCTACTAGAGAACAACGTGATAGTGACCAAGTTGGAGCCTGATGTGCACCATATTCATGGAATTAGATGGTTTCCAAAGTGGCAGAAGTTTATCTCAAGGTTTGATCAACCAGAGGAGTATTTGAGTGGCCCTAGACTTGCATGTGGATAATGACTTTCTATAGCAAATGATGGGTAGTCCTCCTAGCACATGTTCATTTTGGGAGATGGACATCTTACAGCGATAGGAGGCATCCCTCTGTGTTCTCTGTTGGTCTTCATTGGAGCAACACAAGAAGACCATAGTGGGCTGAAGTCCCTAAGTAGATGAGAAGCAATAATGGGAAGATTAAGATTTGATCACAAGTGGAGCTATGAACAACTCCACAGGAGTCTCGATGTGTTGATAGACAAACAATCAACTACTAAGAAAATTGACAGTTGAGGTATAGTTTTCAAATGGACTTGGAGCACTAATAGAGGCAAGAGATGCAAATCAGGAGGCAAAGGACCGGGAAGGTATAAGGTACGACCAAGAGGAGCTAAGAGAGTTGACTACATCAGCTAGATGGCTAGAGTATCTTGTTGAGGTTAGATTGGTTGTCGATGGACTTACACCAAGCCCCAGTTTTGTATCTTGTATCAGTGGATGTATAAGGGCCATTGTCCCTGGTATGGGAGCCCTAGATTTTTGTTTAATATAACGAAGTTGGTTTGAAAATTGTAAAAAGTTGTCCATATTTTGTGCATTAGTACATTTACTGTTGTTTATATTCTGCTATGCAAAGTAGTATCATTTTGATTCTTGGTTTGGTAACGTTAGAGATTCTAATATTCTATCCTAGACCCAAGATCGTGGAAAGACAACATGGTATCAGAGAGTATCTGAGATACTTTGAGGGATAGTGAATCAGAGTGTGCACATCAAAGCAACTCAGAGAGAGTTGTAGGTGTCTAGATCATGGAGCATAGGATTCGGTTGAAGACATGGATATGTGGTCTCGATAGAGTACATGGTGAGATGGCTAGGGAGTTCTGGTGGATTGGTGGTGAGCTTGGGGAACAACAGTTTGTTGTAGGGAAATTTGTTGATCATGGACTTCCTTTGACTTGCCATGGATGGTTAGGACAACTCGAGGATTTCTTTGGCTTGGACGATATTAGGTTGATCAAGATGGATTCATGTGATGGACTAAATATATGCAAGCTAGAGCCTTCATCAGATCATGGTGTTGCATATCTGATATTGGATGGATTTGCATGAGAAATGTTTTTTCCGGGAGGAAGAATGCTTGTAGGATTGAGCAAGTGGAGATCACGTAGGCTCAAAGGGAGTCTAACTTCAGAGAGAGCAACCCTATGGAGGTTTGGGATGAGGAAAAGGCACTACCAAGATTGTTAGCTTCATTCTACAAGGTATGTTGTGCTGTGAAGGTAAATCCCCTCTACAGACAGAGGAAATCCCTCTAGCCTGATGAGTGGGTCTAGCAAAAAACTAAACAAACTAATATACACTTTCCTAGCTTATGTTTAACAAATGCACATAGAGAGAGAGTGGCCTACCTCTCTTCGATGTGAATCACTCAATCCTTTGGAGATGACTTTCAATCCATTGCTTCCAGGCCTTGCTCCTTACTTGTTCTTCACGTCCAAGTACCTACATGAAAGATCAAAGTGAAATACAACGTACAAGAGTAGATATGACATACATCAAACATAAACTACTAAATAGATCAAGGAGTATTAAGCTAAAAGAATAAACATTTACACAATTATGGAAAGTGAATATGAGATGTATATATTAATAAGACAAAAAGGGAAGCATAAAAACTATGCATTGATTTTGGAAACCTCCTTTTGGTGGATGTCCAAGTTCAATCAAAGACTCTTCAAACACTCCTTCTCCAAGTTAAAATGGGCAACATTTGGGCATAATCTTAGTATAGGAATGCAAGTAATCAATGACCAACCATTTGGGGATGGAAGGGAGTTGATTTATAGGAAGGGAGATGGAGTTAGGGATCCACAAAAGAGGGAGGAAGGTCCACATATCAAGGGGAAATCCAATAATGATAAGATCAAGAGGTCCAAATGGGAGAGCTTGACCATATCAACAACAACCAATATCTAGCTCAATGTTCTCGAAGTTTCTAATGCACGAAGCTTCTCCTCCAGTTTGGGAAAACTTGCCAAAATAGTTTCAGCATGGGTTTTCATATCAAAACCATCAATAGCAATGCTAGGGTAAAGAAGAGAAACCTACCATCGGCATGGGTAGGTAGTGGAGCAAAATGTGTTGGCCCTAAAAATTAGGGTTTTAGTTAACCTTCTTCAGAATTGACTCAGGGTAGTTTTCCTTTGATTCTTCAGGGAGGTTTTGGTTTGTATATCAAAATGGATATGCTGCACAGTTGTCAATGCTTTGGCACTTCGGGATATGGAACATGAAGTGAACAGGAGGTGTGACAAAATAATGTGTAACATGCTGCAGTGATGGATGCTAAATACGCTAGTGTCGTCGGAGATGATGATGGTTACTTCCTAGTCTTGGAAGTACCTCCCTCGCTAAGAGGTAGTGTTGATTTTTGTAGCTTGGTAGGTACTCCAAGCCTTGAGGATTGAAGGTTTGGAGGAAGGATCTCCACAAATGGCCTTGTGGGCTTGAAACCCAAGCTTGGGTTTTTTTACCCATCAATGTCGGGGACAAAACTATGGAGATATTTTGACATGCATTGGATGAGGATGATAATACTCGTTGATATGAATCCAACAGAACAAAAATCATCTAATTATGAGTTCTACAAGTGAATATATTAACTTTATGTGTTATGGTGGGCAAGGAGTGACAAAAAGTCAACTTGACCTTGTGTTAGAGGTGCCCTTTGGAGGGTTTTTTTAATCCCCACATGAAACATATAAATAGAGGTCTTGTGAGACCTCATAGAGATACATCATAAGTGCATCAATATTAAAGAACACCTCTGTGATTGGACAACGAGATTAAGGGAGGATGAAGAAGGCTAGGAGCACGAGTGTGGGCTTGTTTTAGGAGTGCAGATTTTTGAGGAATGGGGTTGCGGGTCTGGGGCATGTACATGAGAAATTGGGATGTGTCTTGACTTGGTTGAAACAATCCATAAGTGTAGATCCTAAGCCATTGTCATAGAGGTAAGTTAGGGATCGTTTATGCAATGTGTAAGTGTGTTATTACATGTTGTTTGTCTCGCAGATTAGAGACGGAGCAACAATATTGAGGAGGGAGATCTAAATGGGACGAGAGGCCTAGGAGAGACCCTCTAACATAGCCACATTCATCCCTTGAAGGTTGTAACCTAAACATACCTTTTCTCTATGAGTTTGGGAAGATTGTGTTGCTTGAAGGTATAGGTATGTTGTAGGGTGTTGCGAGGAGGATCCTCAAGTTCTATTGTTGTGCTTTGGTACCTAAAATGAATAGAAAATGAGGCATCCTAGTTGGATAAAGGTAAACACAGAGATTGGGCGCTAGTGTAGGGTTGTTGGTGTGCCCTAACTAGTCAGGTACATGCACAGAACCCAAGGACATGGAGGCAGCAATAGGGAGTTGCAAGTATCTTCTTGTTTCATGATTGGATTCTAGATTATGAGTGCCCTAGAATATGACTAAAGTTGAAGTCTGTTGGTAGCTAAGAGGAAGGATTTCATAGGTGTTGGATGCCCTAACTAGGAGCATATGCTACAACAAGTATTGGTTAGTTGTGGACTATTTGAGGGCAATGTGAGAGTGGGTCAAGTATAGACATTGGAATGGGAATTTATGGTCTCCTGGAGGACAATGTGATAGTGCCCAAGTTGGGACTCAGTGTGAACCATCTTCACAGACTTGGATGGTTTCTAGAGTGGCAGATGTTGAGCTCTAGGTTTGATTAGCCAGAGGAGCAGTTGAGAAGCCCTATACTTGTGTGTGGAGAAGGACTTCTACAACAGATGATCAATAGTCCTCCTAGCCCATATTCATTGTGGGAGATGGAAATCTTCTAGTGATAGGTGGTAGCCCTCCATGCCCTATGAAGAACATAGTGGGATGAAGTCCCTGAGTAGTTGAGGAGAAGTAGTGGGCAGATTGAGAGTTCTTCTCAACTAGAGTTGTGAACAACTCGAGAGGAGTCTCGATGTGTTGATGTGTTGATGGACAAATGATCAACTAGTGAGTAGATTTCCATCCAAGGTTTAGTGGTCTATGGACTTGGAGCATTGATAAAGGCAAGAACTATCAAGACCTTAAATACAATATAAGTATAAGGTACATCTGAAAGGAGCTGAGAGAGTTGACTACATCAACCAGGGTCAGAGTATCTTGTTGAGGGTAGATTGGTTGTCGATAGCCTAACACTAAGCCCCAGTTTTGTGTCTTGTATCAGTGGATGTATGAGGGCCATTATCCCTGGTATAGGAGCCCTAGACCGTTGTATTATATGTTGTATAATATAATGAAGTTGGGTTGAAAATTGTAAATTTTTTTCCATATGTTGTGCACTAGTATGTTTACAAATGTTTATATTCCACCGTGCAAAGTAGTATCTTTGTGATTCTTGGTATGTTAGCATCAAATATTCTAAAATTCTATCCTAGACCCAAGATTGTGGAAAAACAATAATTAGGAGAAAACCATCATTGTTGTTGTTTATGTGTTCTTTCTTATTATAAAGAAAATAATTACATCTTGTACTTACACATACTCTTACCAGTACACAGGTTCCTATCTGCTAGAGTCTACCACCTCTTCTAGTTTCTTCAACTTTGACTAGAAGGAAGATACTACTCCTTGATTAAGTTTTTCGGCTCCTACTAGAAGGAAGCTCATACTCCCTCACTAAATACTCCAACCCTCAACACCAATGTGGACAACATTTCATTATATTTCACATTAGATCCACACAAACCATTAATCTTAATAATAAAATACCAATAACCCATCTAAAAACAATCAATGATCAAATAATTGAATACCAAGATACCAATTACCCTTCTGCAACTAAATCACTGATAAAATATACCAAGCCTAAATCTCAACAACACTAACCAATTCCAAGTTAATACTCATCTATCATTATCATATTCATAATATCATTCAACTCTCAACAAGGACAATATGCAACAAGTCAACCATCAATCTACTCAATAAGTCATCCTTAACAATCAACAACAAACCAAACCTCAACAATGCCAAACTCTTTCTACAACAGATCAACTCTCAAAACACTGATCTTATTCAACATACAAGACTACTTATACAACAATTCAAGTAATAACATCCAGTATATAAATCTCTAATCTGCATTCTCAACCTCTAAAAGCAAAACAAAATATATACGTGATTGTCATTACAGGGATATGTGTATATATGTGTTTCTTATGTAGAACAATAACATACAGATCTCAAAACATGATTTTCACCAAACCCTAGCAATAAACCGTATATCATAGTGACTTCATCGAGCCAATTAACACTCCTTTGGATATGCAACAATAGCTATCACATTACAATCATCATGAGTCTATACAATATCTCTGCCATTTCATAATCAAATTTTTACTTTAAAAAATGAACAATTAGATCTATTATTGCAGACAAGTTACCTCAAACACTGAGAGCCAGATGAAGCAATTAAGACTTCTAGCATATCTTCTCATTGAGAGATAGATATGAATCTCCTCCATGCGCCCAGGTGCACAACTATTCCAAATCACACAAGAATAACTCATCAAATGCACACACAATTGCTCAATCTCCTACTTTTATAACCCTTTTTACTTTCTAATACCATAGGAAAAACCATTGGATTTTTTATGGTAATTGTTGACGGGGTCAAAGAGACATTTCGACTCAAAACCTTGGGAGAATACCATGGAAAATGGTCATGGTTTTTTATTTTCCATGTGTAGGATCATGTATGTGGCTCTTTTTCTTCATACCTATGTATATATGCAACTTTATCTCATATAAGTACCATATGATCTACAAAGTTCACATTTCTCAGTCTACTTCAATTGCAACATGTGACTAAGCTTCCAATATTTTTCTTCATCCTTTGCATCACCGTATAAACATTCATATTAACTGCAACACTTCAACAAACCATTGTAGCTCCTAGGTAACCATCAAGACTCTTGGAACACCTGTTCAATTATTAAGCACATTCTCCATCCAAGATATAGCTAGACATATCAATTTTTCACTCAAGCATAATGTGACATAATGTGATAACAGTGTGTGATAGAACCATGAGGTTGACATCAAGGACAACACATTAGCTATAATGCCAACAAATATGTATACATATATAATCGCGCCATTACAAAATTGACACAAACCCTTTTATCAAGACCAAAATTGTTAATTAAAAATCAACTTTCTTTCCACAAGGTCTAGCAATAGTAATGAAATTCAACTTCTTTGCCAAAATTAGCATCATTAATTAAATATTAGTCTCTTTACTAATACTATTATTACCAATTAGAAATCAACCCCCTTATTAAGACTAGCACAATGGCATTTGCAATCTTAAAGGATTAGTTATAAATAATCTTACATGTTAGCATCAATCATGATTTATTTCATAGTTATAAAATCATCATGTACATGCATGAAATACGATTTGCTATCAGCACACAACCATCATGCATGATTCTACCACCAACATCCACTTGAAAACACAAAATACTTTGTCCCCAAAGGTCTAGCACAATACCTTTTCCTTTGAACCCATATAGTTCAAATGTTGAACCTAGATGTTCTAGCCTCATCTTGAATTAACAACCATTATAGGCTTTAACTAGCCTTCCCATGCACTATACTCCATTCCTTCAACAAGGAAGGTATTGACCATTGATGAAAAGTAGCCATAAATATATGACATGATAACAACAATAAAAAATTTAAAATAGCCAACCTAATCCACTAAGGCTCTTATAGGCACACAACATATATATTAAGGGATTCTCACATCCTAATCAACACACACACACACACACATAATTTATTGGAGTATACCAAACTCCTTGTTCCTATGGTTTTTCCTATATTGGCCGAATTGGTAGGTCCTTTAAGGCTCGATTGAAGGATCATATCGCTGACATGATCCATAACTAGGTCTTGAAGTTAACCTTGGCCAAACACTCCTTCAAAACCAAACACCTTATCAACTTTGACCAAACAAAAATCTTGGCCTCTGCTCCTTTTTAGTCAACCCACCTTGTTAGGGAAGCCCTAGAGATCGAAAAGCACCCTACTAACTTCAATAGGGAAGATGTGTATAAACTCAGTGGCTCTTGTAAACCCCTTATTCACCATCTTAATCATTAATAAGCCATCCTGTGGTGATTCTTTTTTAATTTCTTTCTAATTTATTTTTATTCATCTAATTCACTTTATTTTTGGTCCTTCTTTTCTACCTTTTCCTCATTTCCCTAATCCCCTCCTCACCCCCTCTTATTTTAATTCTTAAATTTTTTATTTTTTATTTTTTGAAATGTTCTTCACTCTCTTGATATTCCTTTCTACCCCTAATTGTATGTCTTCATGTCATTTTGTAGTATTATTATATTTTCATAATTTTAAATTGAAATTATAATCAATAAGTTATTATTAATAACACTTCTAATTATAAAAAATTATAAATTATCCTTAATCCCCTTTCTAGTTATTATACCTGCCGAAGCAGGTATATAGCGATCGATATCGCTTTTACTACGAATTAATTTCGTTTGACTTTTTAAATATCAACTGCTATTCAATACTTTAACCAAAGTTTTACGCAAAAAGTAAATTTTTAAAATCATTTAAATATTTTTCGATGGTTTTCATTGGCCATTCAGCTTTGGGGTCTTATTGCCGACGTCAAACTTGCTTTTAAGCGAAGTTTGGCCTTTAACCAAAGTTTTTGGAATATCATATTAATTTGGGTGGACTGATCTATTTACCCAATGTTTTTAAAAAACATTTGGTCAAACAAAAATTTTATCCAAAGTTTTGTTACAGAGGTCTTATTGCAAGGTTTCGTTTTCAGATGTAATCGTCCCTTTTAACATATGCTAAGTTGCTAAAAGCGGGGTATTTGTTCTTTGTTTTCATCTTGGGAATCTTCAATGAAAACTATACGACGATCCTAGCCTTACATTTGAAGAACCCTAAATCTAACACCTGTCACTCATTAGGGTTGGCTTGGCAAATCATTTCACGGAATAGGCTCCAAATGGCTAACATGCTCCGTCTCGTACGTAGGTGAAAACTTCACATAAGCTTGAGCTTTCAAGGAAGGGTGAACATGGAATTGGAAAATAGGCAAACAGGAAAGACCAAAGGCATTAGAGTGTACGGGTTGATTCCTGCAACAAAGCCATACATTACATTTCAAGGTGCAGGGAAGGAATTCACAATAATTGAATGGCACAATAGAGCCAGTGACCTGGACCCAACGGGGCAGCGGCTGCGTACATACCACATCGCTTCTGTCATAGTGCTCGCGAACAATTTTTCTGCCAAGAATATCAGTTTCAAGGTGCATAAATGGTTAATGGTGAATTCTAATAATTGTTATAACAACTTAATTTGATTGTAGATTTCATATAAAAATAATGCTTAAATGGTGCTGTCAATGTCAATGCAGAACACAGCTACAACACCCATGCCTGGAATGGAATGATGGCAAGCAGTTGCATTCAGAATATCTGGGGACAAGGCCTATTTCCTGGGGTGTGGATATTATGGTGCACAAGATACACTGTGTGACTACGAAGGCCGCCATTATTTCAAGGAGTGTTACATTGAAGTATCCATAGACATCATTTTTGGCAATGGGAGATCCATGTACAAGGTCAGAACACCATACACTAGCACAGAGACCCATCTAAACCATCTTCGGACCCGGTTGCGAGACAAAAGTCCACCAGGTTCACACACTCGGCTGCACAGTTCTTGCTTGAAAATCATTATGTAGGAAAAATGATAAAGTACATAGAAAATTCCAATTCTTGGGAATATTAAGTGGGCATTCTATTCTAACATCTATATTTAAAATATAGAAACAATTTTATTTCTATTTTCAGTTGAATCGAACTGAATTATAAATGATGTATTTTAATTCTAAATGTGTTTCTATATTTACTCACAAGGCATATCTCATGTAATATTTGTATTTAATAAGTTGGTAAATGTTTAATTTTGCATTTTTTTTTTATATCTAAATTTTTCTGAAGTCAAGTGAATTGTTAATAATAAGGTGAAGTCATGACATGTAATAAACATGTTTCGGTGCGAAACAGTTTATAGAAATATTCTTACAAAACAAGAGTATATATTTTCCATAAAATTATTTATTATAGTAATAAGATTACAGACTTTTTGTAATAAGATTACAGACTTTTTGTAACATTATGGGTATATCTTTGTAAAGTAATGGATATAATATGTTTGGAGATTTTCGAATTTTGGTGAGTGCTTTTTTAGATATATATTGTTTTATTTTTTTATTTTTTTTATTTTTTTATTGTCTAGTATAGAATCATTGCATTTAATAGATCTACTGCGTTGTTGTCAAAGAAATTGATTAGAAACATATTAGCTGAGAACATACCGGGTTGTATAGTCAACCCACTTTAGAAGGGCTTTAGAAGAAAGAGCTCTTAAACTTCGGAAAACCATTTCAGCCAGCACCAAAGAAGATTGCAGCAAGAAGGAAAGGAGAAGAGCTAGGCAGGCAATGAGTGAATGAAAATGAAGCGATCCGCAACGCAAGCGAACCTGTTGCGAATAACCTGCACACCCTTTCATTTGTTGCTAGACTACTGGTCGATATCTAAGTGCTTTCACTATTGATACATCCTTGTGACAACTGTATATCATTCCTAGGTTGGTGATCTTTTCCAATTATTTAACCACAAATTACATTCAACCTCTTCATAAAGTAGTGTGTAGTGAAGATTAATTTGTTTTGCCACAATAAGATAGAGAGTGAACCACTCATTCATCGATGGAGCCAGATGTCCAGCTGACCAACTGCCATTCCATACCTTGGAGCACAGACATCCATAATAATATCTTCAATGAAGTAGCGCAATGTTAGACAAACCATTAGTCGTCGTTAGCACAAACAAGTCTCAGCATTGCCACAGAGGTCTTAAATATCACTCACCTAGAAAATAGGATCACATTACTTGCTCATAAGTATGCTACGTGTAATGAGCATAATTAAAGTAACATAATAATCTTGAGGAGTGCTATATTATTCTCTTTTGATGTTTATAATAGATATTATTGATAGATATATAATTAGTTAGTTTATTTCTCTTGATTTTATATATTATAATATATATAATATGATTATTTATTCTTGTCTAGTTATGCTTATAGATATATATATAATTCAATATCAATGCCAATAAATCTATATTAATATCAATTTCATATAGAGAGAATGTGTGTATACATATAATGTTGACTTTAATAAAATATTTCATTCTAAAAAGAGGAAGAAGTAGTTGAAAGTAAAAATATTCAATTACATTCCTAAAAATGATAAAAAAGAGAAATGTAATTTATTCAAATTTTTAATAGAAAATTAATATATTGTATTTAAAATATTATTGATAAAAAGGGATTTCAAGATAAATCATTAATAAGAAGTTTGAAGATACCAAATTAATATGTATTTAAAAATATATTAATAACATAAAATCATTCTATCTCACTCTTGATGCTAAGTAAAATATTTCAATTATGTGTATATTATATATAGTTAGAAAAAAACACACACCTATATATTATATAAAGAAATCTAAAAAAATATTAATTTTGTGTGGTTAAGACTGTTTAAATAATTTTATTATTTTGGTTCTCTTATGTATATTTTTGCGATCAATTTCATTTAAAATCTAACCAAAATTTGTTGGAATAGCAAGTTTAAGCTCTATGGATTACACAATCCCCATATCCCAAAAAAATTGATTTTTAAGATACTAAATTTATTTATGTATTAAAAAATGCAAGGTAAAAAATGAAAAATTCCACATGGTGATGGCGAAAATTAAGGAGAGGGAAAAAATAATATAAATCTATATTAATCTTAAATCCATGCAGCACTAAGAACCCAAAAGTATCCAATATATACTAGATAATAATGTATTTAGGTAATATATTGGTGTTAGAAAAGTAATTTAGGTACTATAAATTATATTTAACCAACCAAATGTACGATGTAAATATAATTTAAAATTTATTACATCAGAATATCATAACTTATCAAAGTATAAATGAATTATGTAGTTAGGTAATATATTTGAGAGGGAAAAGTAACACTCGATAAGATCAAACGAAAAATGAATAGAGCTGCCAAGCCAAACACTTTTCCCGTTGGAAAGTTAAAGGGTAGGTGATCCAATATATAGAACCGGCCCCTTGAGCTGGTCCATAGCATGCATTTTCAACTCGTCTGATTATGCCATGGTGAACATGCCTATGCCTAGCGCCACACCGAGAATTAATCTGGTTGTTTCTTTTAGAAATACAAAAGCCTTCCTGTGCATGGATTATATTTTGCAACAAGATGCATTCGATGAATTATTGTTTTCTGTCTATTACACAATGTGGTTGATATAGTTCGAGAGAAAACAAAATGTCAGAGAAAATATTATTCCGATTGTATTTAAATTTTGCATGCCATATATGTTTGTTAAAAATGGAAATGGTACAGATTAAATATTGTTCCAATCGTTGTTGTATTTTACACGATATATAAATTTGTTCAGCTTTAACCGAAAAAAAAAAAAAAGTTAACTAAAAATTGAAATAGTTGGATTTAACACAATATATAGATTTGTTAAGCTTTCACTGATAATGAAGACCTTTATTAATGTATTGTGCGAACAGGTGGGTCCAATTTTTGTTGTATTTTACACGATATATAAATTTGTTCAGCTTTAACCAAAAAAAAAAGGTTAACTAAAAATTGAAATAGTTGGATTTAACACAATATATAGATTTGTTAAGCTTTCACTGATAATGAAGACCTTTATTAATGTCTTGTGCGAACAGGTGGGTAGACGGGCACACTTAGTGGTTGTGTGTTTTGCATGTTGCTAGATTAGTGGTGGTGTGTTTTGCATGTTGCTAAATATCTGGGTGTCTCGCAATGGCGGGCTGAATGCTTGTCCCTAGCTGTTATAGAGCGTCAGTTCATAGAGAGAGCCCTGTTGTGGAAACAATTTCGCCTCTTGACTAGGTAGATATGGATTTATTGACTAGACTAATGAAGTTCCAGTCTAAGAAGCAGCCGAGACGAAGACCAGCAATGTATGGTCAAAGTGGAAACTAATACTTGGTTAGTCATGTGTCTTATGCTTCTTTTGAACTTGGTCAATTGACTTGGCTTATTATTTCAATCCAAGTTAATATACAAGCTATTTTCGGCAGGTATGCCGTGTGCAATGCGAACTTGTTTAGTTAGTGATCCAAATTGTAAAATCGTTTACTCTAATTCATAATTCCTTTTTAATGTTTAATTTAATGTTCACTTGTCTTCTCATTTCAACGGTTACATTATTGCCTTCTTTGTTATATATTCTCCAACACTCGTTTTGTATCTACTAAGCTTCAATCCCTATGATGTGAGACCACTTGAAATGTAAGACGCACTAAAGACGCACAACAACGAAATTCCAAAAACAATAGTAAACAAAATATATATTATATATCTAATAATTAAAGTGTTAAAGTTTTATTTTAACTTTTTTAAATAAAAAAATCGTGTGTTAGAACATTTTTATTAAAATAAAAGTTATTAGGCATTTGGAAAGTGATGTTATTAAAGGTTTATTAGGTAATTGATGTAGCTTCATTAATGAATGCTAAATAGGTGGTGGTTAGAGTTTTGGATCGGTAGAAACTATTTATAATGGCACATTTTAATTTATAGACAAAATGGTCTTTTCACAGGAATCTAACAATAGAATTTCAAGGAAGATTGTGATCATTTTGTTATTTAAAATACATTTTTGAATGCATAAATCAATTTAGCACCCTGAAAAACCATTGTGTCACTCAAATTCTACAGATTAAAGAACTTAAACTCAAGTTTTTAAAAAATATTTGTCAAATTTTGATTATAATTAACTACAAAATGCCCTGAAAAAGGTAATTATGTCAATTAGTTAGACTACCTTATTTATAATAGTATAAGATATGTAATTGGTTGGTTAGAATTTTAGATAGATAGAACAATTTATAATAGTATAAGCTATGCAATTAGGTACCAAATGATTTCTAAGAGGTGCTCTCCAACCCAATATGGAAGAGATATTGTAATGTCATGTCATGATATGTTATATTATGTTATGTTATCTAAACATTTTGACTCATTCAAATTACATAAAAAAAAATAAATAAAAAATTAAATAAAAAATAAATAAAAAATAAAAAAATAAAAAATAAAAAATAAAAAATAAAAAATAAAAAAATTATTGATAATAATAATAATAATATATAAATGGTAATCATTAATTAAAACAATTTGAATCAGTAAAATTACATAAAAATAAAAATAAATTATTAAATATAATTATAATAATTATAAATCAACCTAGATGCTCAAGTGTTAGCTCAATTGGTCAAGTCCCTTTGTTAAAGCACCTATGTTATTGAGAGGTCACATGTTCCATTCTCTCGAAACTCTCAGGGTTAGACTATGTGGTTGAGCTTGCAGGAAGTGATCCCTTTGGGTGGATCAACTTGGTACAAATATTTCGTAGATGTAGCGTCACATATCTCTAGGCTCCATGAACCATGTAGAAAAAAAAATTAAATTAACCTATAGTCATCTTAACTTTGGATCTATCAAATTTCAAGAGAGATCAAACCTCTCTGGGTGCAAACCCTTCCTCAAGTTTTGCAATAAAAAAAGAGGTTTGCACCTTAAGAGATTTGATCCCTCTTATTGCTTGATAGATTCATAGTTAAGATGGATCTAGGCTAATTATATTGTATTGGAAATACACTTAATTGAAGGTTTCACCCTACAAGAAGCAAGTGAACGATGCTTTTTATTTCGAATATCAACAAAAGTTTCCTATTATTGTTGTTTTCATACAATTGTTTTATTTTATTTATTTTTCATGCTTACATCTATATTAATATTTCTCTACTTTTTATATTTTAGATATCAAGGACACCACAAGTGTTATCATAACACTTCCTTATAACAATACATTCCTAATTTTGTGAGAATATATTTTATGGCTAGAAACATGTTCTGACATCTTTAACAACACAATCTAACATTCAATAAGTAAAGATATAGTTGAAAAGCATATGTACAAGGAATATAAATGGAGTCACCTAGTCAAATGCCCTTATATAACTTAGTTGGTTGCTGGTGAGAAGTGCCACATTAGATAGAATTTATATATATATTTAATATTCCACATACCCATTGAGTATATTGAAGGCCCCATAGGTACACCTAAAACCATCTTTACTTACACCTATGAATCATCTTGTTGATAAATTGTACCAAGAATGGCACTCAAGGAGATCGCTCTTACATATTAAGGAATTTTGTAATATGACTAAGGGGTTTTTATACTTCTTAATTAGCATTGTGAAAAATCATGTGAGAACTATTTGGTAACCCTCAGGTATGTCATAGAGATATAAAACCTAACACTCCTTTTCTCTTAGGACCATGCAAAACCTTGGAATGTATAGCATATGCAATGAAATTCCTACTTAACTTGGGATATCAAGAATTTGAGATTTAAGTTAGTAAAGTGATGCTCAAGAAAGAGTAAACTCTCCTTAAATGCTCTAAATAAAGACTACCTAGTTGAACCAAACCATTCATTGATACCTACCTCAAAAATTTCCTCTCATAATGCTTCTCATGTTGACATATCTCTCAGGTAACCCTTCAAGTGGACCTCAAAGGCTTAGGCTAGAATCATTTTTTACTAATTACCTACATCAATAACATCCTCTCACAACACTAATCGCATTGGTTTACTTCTTATGTAACCCTTTTAGTGGTCCCCATAGTCCCATAGTTCACATTAGGAACATGCCAACCATGGAAGATGGAATGAATGGTATAATGCTAGCAATCAAGTATCTCACATAGGAAATTGATGCAACCAAGGACAAACTTCAAAAGGACATGATTACCATTATTTAGTAAACCTCAGTTGTGTCTTCACTAAAGTCTCAAATGACTTTATCAGAATCATCAAAGAGGAATGGATAAACCCTTATGACATTCTTGTTAGTTATGATATTGTCTCCATTTTCCCAAAGATTTCCTTAGATGATGCTATAAAGGTTATCAAGGAAGATGCAAATCCTAAAACTACCAGTTTAGCTTAAGTATGTTTTAGAACCATATTTTTTACCTTTCAAGGTGAATTTGAACAAACTAGTGGGGTTGCAATGGGCTCCCCCTTATCCCCCATTGAGATAAATCTCTTGGAAAAATTCAAAGGAATTCGCTTAATGGTTACCCACTAAAGACAACCTAGTGTAAAATATTTGTTAGTGACATGAATGTAGTATGGCCATATTGTATGGAAGAACTCAATAAGTTCTTTCACTACCTTAATAGTCTTTCAAATGGCATCAAATTCACTATGGAACTAGAAGAAAAGGGTAACATTCCCTTCCTTAATGTTTAGATCATCATAAAATAGGCCCAAATCCATTAGACATAGGGTTTATGGGAAGAAATACATACCAATAACTATCTAATTCTAAATCCCATTATCACGCATCTAAAAAAAGGGAATTTTCAATACCCTTGCAATCAGGGCCACTAATATATCAGATGAAGAACACTTGGAAAATAATTTTAGCACCTAACCAATGTGTTCAAAAATATTGGATATAACAACAAAGCTATTATGAGGGCCATAAGAAGGGTTGAGGAGAAACTAAACATGGTTTCTCAACCCACCAACAATCATAACCCTGAAGAAGATTGTTTGCTGCCATATATTCAAGGTGTCATTTCTAAGATTTCGAGAGTCCTCCAAAAGAAAGAGATTGAAGCCTCCTTCAAACCAATGAACACCATCATACAAAATATGAACTCTGTAAAAGATGACCTTGACCCATGCTAAAAGAAGGTGTTTACATAGTTGAATGTGCATATGGAAAATGTTATATTGGTGAAAAGAGGCACTCCTCTAAAGGTAGAATCAAAGAACATAGTTTTGGCATTAGATATGAATGCATCATGTTGGAATGTGCAATTAGATATGAAAGATAAGAATGAATTTCTTTATTATTCACAAATATGTTACATATAAATATCTTTTCTAACCATTGGATTCATCTTCCAAGGTCTCTTGGACTCCTCCTGATGATTCAACTTCCACACCATAACCCTTAGCATATTAGGTGTCCAACATTCCCCCCTTAATCCAAAGGGGTATATAGGAGTCCAAGAAGAGATTCAAAATAAAAAATGCAAAAATGCATGGCAACTATTGGTTGAATTTTCTCTTTGAAATGGTGGATTTTAAGGAAGACCACAAACCTAAAAGCTGGGAGAACTCGAGGCCTTGACCGGTGGTGCTTTAAGGTTGACCGCTAACATTGGAACACTTAGTGAATTTCTTATAAAAGTTCCAAATTTGGCTAGAAGATGAAGCCTCCTGCTAGAGGAAGTGTTTCCTAATTGGTGGGTTCCAATATTGCAGCAATAATGCTGCAACTCCTGGGACTCCATTCTTTACTTTTATCAACTCAGTAGTTCGTAACAAACTTGGAAGAAACAGTGCTATATGCACAAGTACTAGCTCTTGCCGTGGGTGTCACTTGATCAGCTAGCACAAGTACGCTAGGAGCTTAAGCCAACTTCTATGAGCTCTTAGAAGAAGCTTTTAACTGTGATGGACGAAAGCTAACTCAAAGGAGGCTAATCTACTTGCAGAAAGAAACTAAAAGCTGAAAGGAAATGCAAACCCTAGCTTTACCAACTAACCCTACTGATGCAAGAAAAAGGATGAAAGCGATGGAACTGGAATCCATTGAATGTTGGAAAGGTAAAATGCATGTGACTAAGCTACTTCTGAAGAGAAATATGAAAAAACATCTTTTTTTATTTTGGAGTAATCTTGTAGAATTATTATGCATGTGCTTTAACTGTTTTTGACTGTGCAGAGGTTGATTGGCGAAAGGAAATGATTGCAGGAGGTTGGGAAGGTGAGAAGAGGGCCTAAGGGGTCCCTAGCACCCTTCCAGAGAGTTTCACAGTGATCGGATCTCAAGAAACCATTTTCGTGAGCTTCTGCAGGAAGTCTGCAGGGGTTCTACAGGATGTTTTGTAGCTTCTACATGATGTTTTGTAGCTTCTACAAGATGTTCTGAAAAGGAATTTTGAAGGGCTGATGGTGGAAAAACGGTGGGAAAGTGGAAATGGAGGTTGGATGAGGATGTGAAGGGGTCTAAGACTTGGTGAATGAGGCTAAGGAGTGATGAAGGTGATTGGATTTGTTCGAGAATGGAGGGAGCAATGATGCACAAGAATGTAGAAATTAGGGCAAAGTGGGAAAATGTGGCAAATGAAGGGCAAGAATCTGAGTTAGGGGATGGAACAGGTTGTATTGATGGAGGAAGGGTAGGTAGGGAGGTATCACAGGTGTTCTGCACGTTATTTTCCAAAACTAATCATCAAAGACTAAGAAAACCAAAGATCTAGCTATTTTGACCTAATTTGACCTAGAAACCATAAGCATGATGAACATAAGTTTATTGGCAGCAAATCATGTAAGGTAACTATGAAAGCTAAGCAAGAATAGATTCTAAACATGCAAGTACAACTGGTATCAACTTTCCTAACTAAAAATCTAACACTAGCAATTGCACGAAGAGGCAAAAATAGTGTTTTTGTGGCAACAAGTATGCCTTGGTCTCAGCTCATGGTCCCAAGGAGGGAGAGATGAGATCAAAGATTGCTTGGTGGCCTTTTTTGTAGGTCTTTTCCTTTACCAAACTATCAAATCAACCTGAAGCATGAAAAGCTATTTCAATCATCAAAAACGACCTAAGTAACAAAGCAAGGTTTTAATCTAAATAATAGAAATTATTCTCTAAATGCAGTAAAGACACATAAAAGTACACAAAGGAAGTACTGGCACTTGGGTTGGGCCCAACCCTAAGATCTATAGCCTCCTAAGAAAGATTAGATCTGGTGCAAAGTTGGATTCATCTTTATTGATCAAAAAATAATAGTTACATCCCAAAAACTGTCTATAAGAAAAAGCTTGAAAATGTGCTGAAATGCAGAGCTAACCTACTGACTAAAATCTAACTAACATCTGACTAAATCCTACCTACAAATTGGCTAACTGAAATGAGGCCCTAAGCCTTCTTATTTATACAAATTGAGGACCCCAATAGTCCTCCTAAACTTTAGAGACTCGGCTACCAAAACTTGCAGTTAACAACAGTCCTACTTGACTTGCTTGGTTGCACCTTGTGCTCCGAGTTTTTGATGGAGAATTCAAGGTAAGTGCTCATAAATTAAGGGGACACCTTCCTACAAATCCTCTCCCTTGTTCTTCCATGAATTTGGCTGCCAAGTGCTCATTTAAACCTTTGATTTTGTCTCAAAATTGACCGAAAATCTGCATAAAGCACACATTAGACTTTTTAGCATAAGGACTAACCCAATTCACTCTATTAGCATAAATATAATAAAAAACATGCAATAAACTAATGAGAATGGTGGATTAAGTCGAATTAGGAGGCTAAATGAGCCCATATAATTACCCATTTTTGGGGCTCATCACTAATGTTGTGAAAAGGGAGACCATTGAGGTCTCAACCTAGAACACTTGATGTAGTTCCTAATTCCAAATCTGGCTAGAAGTTGAAGCATTTTGCTAGAGGGATTGCTCCCTAATTCTTGGAAAATGGAAACCATTGAGGTATCAAACGATGGTGGTTTAAGGCTAGCCACCAACTTTGGAACACTTACTGCAATTCCTAAAACAATTCTAAATCTAGATAGAAGTTGAAGACTTACGCTAGTGGAAGTGCTCTCGATACCAATTTAAAGATGATCATAAATAAATCACACTCATAAATTTGACTCTGGCTAAAAATTTGATTCTGGTTAAGTCTTAAGGCTTTGGTTTTAGTTGTTTCTCAAGTTTTTCGAAACTAGTAGTTGATCATCAATCCGCTCTATCAGATACATGGTGCGAAGATGATATCATTGTTGGTCAAGCTTGCATGTACATGCTTGATTGATATGGATTCAAAACTAGAAGTGTCATTATCAATCTCCCCTTATCCCATACAAAGTGAGAGGATGAATATGTTTACAAAATGTTCACATCGGTGAAGATAAAAAAACCATGATCCTCCATGCGAGAAACTTAATTTACAATGCAATTTAACTAGTAAAATTACATAAAAAAACCATTTGCAAGTTACCATTATTATGTTATTTCTTCTTACTTCAAATAGAAACATGGTTTTGCACATCATTGCCAGTAAATCAGGAATAATAAAAAATAGTGAAGGATGCAAAAAATATCTACTAACTTTGTGCAAATGCCAGCTTAAATTACTACTTGAATTTTTAAATTAGGTCCATCAGAAAGATATGATCACATGTTTATGCCAATATGCCATCATATTTGTTGAAATATAGAAACAAGAATATTCCAATTTGATTTGTCCTTGAATTAAATTGTGAATTAAAATCGAATTTAGTCTTAACAGCTACTTGGAAATAATTTATTTATTTATTTATTTTAAATTAATTAGTTGGAGAAATTCAAGTTAGAAGTCTTTCTAAAGTCATGCAAGATTTATCCCTTAAATTAAGGAGATAAGATCGAGTTATATTTGAGTTGTAATTAGTTAACTCAGTTTACTGAGTTAAGTCCAGTTAAATTAGTTCCAAACTATTTGAGGAACTAATAGTGAGTTAATAGTCAGTTGATGCATTAATGCACTCAACTAGTGCTATTCCAGTTAACTGAAGATTCCCTCATTAGAAACTCATGCATGTTTATTCTAAGAAAGACCTAGTTGAGATTAATGTTCAAGGATAGTGTACTATTAGTTGCATGTGTTTTCTCATGGAGAAAAATCATGCATGCAATCAAGGATTCATCCTTGAGGATTGCGCAGTTTTGAAGGCTTGATTTTCCACTTGGTAATAGGCTAATCATCTACAAGGAACATCGCAAGGAAATAGGAGCTTGGAGGGTAGAGAGGAAGGCTAGAGAGAAGCCAATATTTCCTGTGAGCATCTGTGAGGATTGTACTAAGAGATGGCTAGCTGTGAGAGCTAAGGCTTTGTATAATTCCTATGTATTTCCACCATGCATGATAATACAAGAGTGTGGGGTTTTTATTTGAGAATTTCCCCAAAGTATTTTTCATGTGTATTGTGCCATTGATTCTTCTTCTTCTAGTTATATTGTTCAACTCAATCTTTAAGCTTCCACAAATTGATAGTAGAATTAGGTTATAGTATTTTGATTTGATTTACATTGCATTATCAGGTTACCTATCACATATTTTCTACATGGTATTAGAGCTGTGAATAGTATACTGAGAAGAGAATTTGAAGTTTGAAGTTCAGGGTTGCAGGTGCAAATCGAATTCATATCATACTTCAAGTATGGCCAATGGCATTCTATGGCTTGAGACTCAAGTATGCCTTGGAAGGTAGCTCGAATTACATAGCATGGAAAGCTAGAATGGAGGTTGTATTAGAAGACGATGGCTTGAAGAAATTCATTGATTAAGAAATCCCAAAGCCAACTTCAACTAATGCACAAGAGTTGGTTGAGTGGAAGAAGTGTGTGGCGAAGGTGAGACAGATCATCCTTGGGGAGTTCGAGACCATATTGTCTCGAGTCTCCATGGGAAGGATACTCCATTTTCAATGTGGAAGACATTGAAGGACCTCTACCAAAGCAGTAGCGACCAGAGGAAATTGGCACTCAAGGATAAGCTTCGAAGAATCAAGATGGAGAAGGGCGATACTATTTCCACATATCTGAACAAGCTCACCACCTACAGAGATGAGCTTGGTAGTGTGGGAATAACTACTGTAGACAATGATATGGTGAGCCTTACTCTCCTTGGCCTTTCAAAGAGTTGGAATAGCTACCAGGACTCTATGAATGGAAGGGAGAAACTGTCGGATTGGGAACGACTATGGTTGGATCTTATGCAAGAGGAGATCAGGAGGAGCACACGAGATGGTTCTTCATCCAAGAATGATGATGAAGGAAATCAGGCCTTAGCAAGTAAGGCAAGGAAAGGGAAGTGGAAGGCTTCCCATTTCAAATCGAATTCTTCTCATGGAGGGAAGAAGGGTGACATGTCTAAAGTAAGATGCTTTAATTGTCACAAGGGGACATTATGTGACTAATTTCCCATCGAAGAAGACCAAGAAGGGATCCTCGGAAGGATTGGAAGGTGAGGCATTAGCCTCTCAGTTCGAAATGGACTTTACCCTCATTTCATGCATGGTTTCATCGATGATGGGTTGTGTTTAGTATCTTGATAGTGGAGCCTCGTTCCACATTGCTGGTGATAAAAGTTTATTCAGTTCCTTGGAGGAGAAATACCTCAAGATGCGCATAGAGATGGGTGATGACAGAAGGTATAGTGTTTCAGGAGTGGGCACTGTTGCTTTTAAGAGGGAGCATGGAGCTCCTCTCACCTTGACAAATGTGATATATGTGCATGGACTGAAGAAGAAATTGGTATCGATTGTGATGTTGGAGGCAAAAGGATATGATGTTGTCTTCAGTAAAGGAAAGGCGTTCCTAAGACACATAGCCACGGGTCAGACGAAGAGGATAGAGATTCAGGTGAAAAATCTCTATAAACTAGAGGTAGATGATTGTGCAACATTGAGTACGAATGTTAGGCCCCTATACTACTAGTGTAACCCCTTATTGTTATTAGTACAACCTCCTTATTATATTGATGTACCCATGTAGTCCCCATATTTTTATTATTGTGCCCCATAGAAGCCCACTATTGTTATTATTATGCCCTTACATTATTATCGTTATGTTGGCTCTGATTATATTATGACCCCTTAGACTCCTATATATAGAAAGGAGATCTTGTATATTATGTAAATGAGGTCTCCCCCTCGAAGAGGCTTATTTCTAAGGAATTCATCTATCTTTTCTATATTTTTGTGAGCTAGTTTCATAACATTTGGTATCAAAGCTTTGGATTCTATGGTTTTCACTGCTTCAAATAGGTCATTGTGGAATTTTCGCTATAACTTTATTTTTGCGACGTTTTGGAATCTAAAAATAAAACCCATTTGAGACGAAATCTCACTGAACCTTGGGTTTGAATTTTAGATCCTATCTCACTATATTTTTGGAGATATAATTTGAGGAAGTTAGGGTTTGTGCAAACCCCCGAATTACATTCCAAACAGGTGACTGGGGGAAAATATTCATAACTTTTGTTCTAAGCATCAGATTGAAATTTCGTAAGATGTTTCAAAAAGAGAACTTCCTGTAGTTTTATGTATACTGTTTTAGATACTAAGGTCAAAACAGTGAGACATGGCACATCGTACAAGTTCTCTCTACTAAAATAGTCTATAATCAGGTCACCGTGGAAGATTTATCATAACTCTTTCTTGGATAATCAAATTCTGATCAAACTTGCGGGGTTAGAAAGAGAACTCAAAGAGCTACCGCAAAAAAAATATTTCAGAACTTGGAGATCTGAAATTACAGAGTTACAGTCATTTCAATATCGAGCTCCTAAAATCAAGAAAAATTGAGATGAGGAAGTTTGATGGCAATGATCCGGTAAATTGGATACTGCAGATGGACAAATATTTTGATCTATATGGTGTACCAATGTTACAAAAGGTATGTATTACATCTGCATATTTAAAACAAGATCAATTTTTATGGTATAAAGGGCTTTGTTCTCGTAAACTACTTGTTACGTGGTCAATTTTCATGGTGGAAATTATAGCACATTATGAGGATACAAAGAGAAACACCTTCTTTAAAGCAACACCACAACAATTGGGAGAAAAAAGAGCAAAAGGGATTTGTTACAAAGTGGAAAGAAAAATTATGGCAACAATGAAGTCTACCCCTCACAACTATAAATATGGAAGTGTTGTTTCTCCTAGCCTACCACAACCTACAAGGGTTACACCACAACAATTGGAAGAAAAAAGAGAAAAAGGGCTTTATTGCAATTGTGATAGCAAATGCACTAAAGGTCATAAGTGTGATGAGAATAAATTATTTTACATAGAGTATGAAGAGGAGGAAGAAAAGGATCAAGAAACACCAAAAGAAGAGGATATAAGCCAGGACCCAACCCCAGAGAAAGAAGAAATGAATCCGACCATATCTTGTAAAGCATTGGCAAGAATTACCACTCCTCAAACTCTCAAGATAGAAGGACATATAAAGAAGAAAAAGGTTCAAGAAGTGAAAGGTTACATCGAGAAAGAAGAAATGAATCCAACTATATCTTGTAATGTATTGGCCGGAATCACCACTCCTCAAAATATCAAAATATCAAGATAGAAGGACATATCAAGAAGAAAAATGTTCAAGAAGTGAAAGATCACACCGAGCATTAAGAAATGATTCTGACCATATCTTGTAAAGCATTGGAAGAAATTACCACTCCTTATTAAACTCTCAAGATAGAAGGACATATCAAGAAGAAAAAGTTTCAAGCAGTGAAATATAACAACAAGTTCTCCAACTTTTAAAGGATAACGCCACTTTGGTGCAGAATCAAATGAAACAACAGGTAGATCAACATCACAGTGAAAAAAGTTTTGATGCAGGTGATTGGGTATTTTTACAGCTACATCTCAAGCAAGCTATTTTATGAGAAGGAAATGTTGGCAATACTACATGCACTTAAGAAATGGTGACCTTGCCCAATGGGAAGGCACTTCAAGGTAAATATGGATCATGATAGTCTTAAATACTTTTTAGAACAAATATTATCTATAGAAGAACAAAAAAATGGGTCACAAATATGTTGGGTTATGACTTTGACATCATCTATAGAAAAGGGAAGAAAATGTTTGTTGCAGATGCACTGTCAAGAAAGGATGAGGATGTGGAAGCATTGTTTTGTGCTATTTCTATTATCCAAACAGATTGGATAAACGAAGAAATGGATAAATGGAAGAAGGACAAAGAAGTGTGGCCACTCATTCAAAAGTTGCAGACTATCCCAATTCAAACAATATTTCCAGAACTTGAAGAGGAAGGAAAAATCATATTGGAACTTGGAGCAGTCACAGAAACAAGAACTCAATAGCTACGAAATCGATCAATTTCAAAGTAACTTATCAAGTGGAGAACTTACCCGCTGAAGATTCCACATGGGAGGATAAGAATTTTATACAGAAGCATCAAGAACTACTCAAGCGTTGAGGACAACACTTTTTGAAGGAGAGGGGCATGTTAGGCCCCTATACTACTAGTGTAAC
>APFE030537082.1:141524-159748 GCA_000404065.3 Pinus taeda
TGAAGATTCCACATGGGAGGACAAGAATTTTATACGAAAGCATCAAGAACTACTCAAGCGTTGAGGACAACACTTTTTGAAGGAGAGGGGCATGTTAGGCCCCTATACTACTAGTGTAACCCCTTATTGTTATTAGTACAACCCCCTTATTCTATTGTTGTACCCATGTAGTCCCCATATTGTTTCTATTGTGCCCCATAGAAGCCCACTATTTTTATTATTTTGCCCTTACATTATTATTGTTATGTCGACTCTAATTATATTATGACCCCTTAGACTCTTATATATAGAAAGAAGGTCTTGTCATTTGTATCATCTAAGAATTCTTCATTTGTGTAATGTAAAGGAGGTTGCCCCCTCAAAGAGGCGTATTTCTAAGGCATTGATCTATCTTTTATATATTTTTGTGAGTTGGCTTCCTAACATTTGGTATTAGAGCTTTGGATTCTAGGGTTTCGCTGCTCCAAACAGGTCATCATGGCATTTTCGCTATAACTTTTTTCTGTGACGTTTCAGAAGCTAACAAAGAAACCCCTTATTGTTATTAGTACAACCCCCTTATTATATTATTGTACCCATGTAGTCCCCATATTGTTACTATTGTGCCCCATAGAAGCCCACGATTATCATTATTGTACCCTTACATTATTATTGTTATGTCGGCTTTGATTATATTATGACCCCTTAGACTCCTATATATAGAAAGGAGGTCTTGTCATTTGTATCATCTAAGAATTGTTCATTTGTGTAATGTAAAGGAGGTTTCCCCCTCAAAGAGGCTTATTTCTAAGGTGTTGATCTATATTTTCTATCTCTTTGTGAGCTGGTTTCCTAACATTTGGTATCAGAGCTTTGGATTCTAAGTGGTTGTGGCACAGGCGATTGGGCCATTTGCATCATGGGGCTTTAAAGATAATGCAACAGATATCTAGAGGACTTCCCAAAGGTAAACTTGAGAAAGTTGACACATGCAAAGGTTGTACCTTGGGAAAATACACCAAGTCTTCCTTTCATGATCGAGATAATCCAGTAGAGGCTATCTTAGAGCAAGTTCATACTCATTTGTGTAGACCATTCTCGACAGAATCCACAATGAAGCAAAGGTATTATGTGATTTTGATTGATGACTATGCACGTAAATGTTGGATTTATTTCCTGCAGAAGAAGGACCAAACTTTGACAAAGTTTTGTGAGTTCAAAGCTTTGGTCGAGAAAGAGTCAAGGAAGAAGATAAAGGCCTTGAGAAGTGATAACGGTGGAGAATATGTCTCTCAAGAGTTTAAGGATTTCTGTGCAGTGGAAGGAATTATACGAGAGTTGACGGCACCTCATAACCCACAGTATAATGGGGTGGTCGAGAGGAAGAACAGAACTATTGTAGGGGTAGCATGGGCAATGCTACATGACCAAGGCCTATCACTTCACTTGTGGGCTGAGGCATGCAACACAACGGTCTATTTGCAGAATAGAAGCCCGCATTGCATACTTGGGATGAAGACACTAGAGGAAGCTTTCTCTGGTAAGAGACCAGATGTAGGTCACTTCAAGATCTTTGGCTCATCGGTATATTTCCATGTGACAAAGGATGCACAGAAGAAGCTTGAGATGACAACAAAGTTGGGGATATTTGTGGGGTACACTCATGCACCTCACAACTATCGGGTATACTTTCCTACCAGTTGGAGGACAGTGGTTCGCAAAGATCTCAAGTTTGATGAGCAGAAGGCCATGCAAGTTTCCCTTGAGAGGGAGCTCCAACTACAGGTTGTGGAGGAACTATTGGTTCTTAAGGAGGAGGAGCCTCAGACTGATGTGAAGCAGCTGCATGTACAGGTTCTAGGAGTGGAGACATCCACTCAAGTAGAGTCTTCCAGACATGGATGGAAGTGCACAAGAGAAGTTGACAGAATGTTGGAAGATGCGAGAGAGAATGTGGGAGCACCATCTTCTCAGCACAGACAGAGGAGGTCACCTGAGAGGTACATTGGATACATGGCCCTTACTGGGGAATGTGTTGAGATCGAGCCATATTCCTTTGAGGAAGCAGTGCAGCAACCAATTTGGGTTGATGCTATGGTGGAGGAGTATGACTCCATAGTTCGTAACAGTGTTTGGGATGTGGTTCCGATATCGAAGAACAAGTCAGTTGTAAGTTATCGTTGGCTTTACAAGGTAAAGAAAGCTACTGATGGTTGTGTGGAGAATCATAAGGCAAGATTTGCTGCTCGTGGCTTTTCACAGGTCGAGGGGATTGAATATGATGAGACTTTTGCTCCTGTCGCAAGGTACTCATCTATTAGATCTATGTTGGATCTAACTGTGATCTATTTTGATAATCAGAGTTGTATCAAACTCTTTGAGAATCCAGTATTTCATGATAGGTCCAAGCACATTGACATCTGGTATCATCATCTTAGAGACTGTGTAGTGAGGATCATGTTGCTGCAATATATTTCGACGAAGGAGAAAGATGTTGACATTTTGACAAAGGCATTGTCTAAGTGTAAATTCGAGTTACATAGAGATAGGATCGGGGTGGAAGATAATCCCTTTCTTGTTGAGAGGGAGTGTTGAAATATGGCAACAAGAATATTCCAATTTAATTTGTCCTTGAATTAAATTGTGAATTAAAATCGAATTTAGTCTCCACAACTACTTTGAAATAATTAATTTATTTATTTCAAATTAATTAGTTGGAGAAATTCAATTTAGGAGTCTTTCTGAAGTCATGCAAGAGTTATCCCTTAAATTAAGGAGATAAGATTGAGCTATATTTGAGTTGTAATTAGCTAACTCAGTTTACTGAGTTAAGTCCAGTTAAATTAGTTCCAAACTATTTGAGGAACTAATAGTGAGTTAACAGTCAGTTGATGCATTAATGCACTCAACTAGTGCTACTCTAGTTAACTGAAATTCCCTCATTAGAAACTCATGCATGTCTATTCTGAGAAAGACCCAGTTGATATTAATGTTCAAGGACAATGTACTATCAATTGCATGTGTTTTCTCAAGGAGAAAACTCATGCATGCAGTCAAGGATTCATCCTTGAGGGTTGTGTAGTTTTGAAGGCTTGATTTGCCATTTGGTAATAGGCTAATCATCCACAAGGAATAGTGCAAGGAAATAGGAGCTTGGAGGGTAGAGAGGAAGGTTGGAAAGAAGCTAATATTTCCTATGAGAATCTGTCAGGATTGTACTGAGAGCTGGCTAGCTGTGAGAGCTGAAGCTTTGTATAATTCCTATGTATTTCCACCATGTATGATAATACAATAGTGTGGGGTTTTTATCTGAGACTTTCCCCAAAGTATTTTCATGTGTATTGTGCCATTGATTCTTCTTCTTCTTGTTATATATTGTTCAGATCGATCTTTAAGCTTGCGCAAATTAATAGTAGAAGTAGGTTATAGTATTATGCTTTGATTTATATTGCATTATCACGTTAACCTATCACAGATTTTCTACAATCTTACAGATAAATACACTACAATAGGGTAGGAATGCATAGTTCACCTAACCAAATAGAGTTTGGGGCTTACACATGTTTTCCTTCATCAAAGATATTCATTGACCCATTCACATTCCATAATTACAAAGTCCATTAATTAAAAAATTATATGTCAATGCATTAGGAACAATTCCCTTTATTTGAATTTATTCAATGAACTCCTTCAGTTTCCCCACACGACATAGCCCACACATCAAAGTTGAATAACTAATAAAATTGGCTCACCTCTTCAATACAAAATCTAATTTGCATGCTAAAAGTGGTTAGGGACTCACCTTTCATCGTTGTTCCTAGTGACGGTGAATGCACAGGGGTTGTAACTTCCTTTGGCATTACTTCCTCCTCCTCGATGAATATGGGATGTTTCTCACAACCACCGACATGAGAAATAGGAGATGTGAGAGAAGATGATGAAAAAAAAATTCACGATCGATGGGCTTTCTGCGAGGCCAAACTGATCTCCTTCCGAAAATTTGACTTTTGGTCCTCCACCTCACAAAGTGTAGACTTTCAATCACCCGACATTGCAACTTCAGGGTAAATGTTGATCCAGATAAGAGACCTCCTTGACACGAACCTCGCCAACAATTAATACATCTACTGATAAGAAAGAATTTGCAATAAAACACACAACACAATCTAGAATAGTTATGCCTTTAATAGCGAGTTGCTCTATTATTTAGAAAAAAAGGAATGACCATTGGCCAACACTGCGAATTCATATGATTTGCAATGGTGCCTTTCTGTAGGAGAGCTTCATGAGGATTGTGAAGAGACTTTCATGGCACTTGCAGCCCAAAATAGACATATGTTTCAAAAATATTTCGACGGCTTTAAATTTCTTGGCTTGGCCAAGCTTGTTGATGAAGGCATTGTAGGTCATATAGTTGTGATAAAACCTTTGTTGTCTTGTAGGATTGTTGAAGATGCTCAATGATTTATGTAGGTCTAATAGTGGTTCCTTGCTTCTGTCATTATAGGAATGTTACATCCAGAGGGACCATTAGAATATTAGGAGTTCAAGTCACATAAGGTAGTGCATTACATAGAATAATGAAGAGAAATAGACTTTTAGAAAGGCATAAGGAATGATCTATTATCTAGTTGATGTAGACATCATGGTTGTGGCTGCTAAGCATTTCTTAGGTTAATGTTGTTCAAGGTAAGACTAATGTGTTTCACGAACAATGAAAAAGCGAATTTTAGGGTAGAAGAGTGTTAGAGCATGGGCATAAATGACCAAGGGTTTTAGGAATGCTCAAAGTGGAAAAATTGACCAATTTAGGGAGGTAGATATGATAGGTCTTTAAGCAAGACCTGATCTAATACCACTGTTGGAATGTTCAACTAGATATGAAAGATAAGCATGAATTTCTTTATTATTCACAAAAATGTTACATATAAATACATTGTGTGATCATCGAATTCATCTTCCAAGGTCTCTTGGACTCCCCATGATGATTCACCTTCCACACTATAACCCTTAGTCGATTAGGTATCCAACACATCCAAAGCTCGACACTAGAACAACACTCTCTCAACACCAAACATCATATACCCCTCGAAATCATGAAGATATTAGCCAAAGAATATCATTATTTCAAACGTAGGATCAGAGAAGCACACAAGATTAGAAAGCATCCCAACAACATCAATAGGTATGGAGGTTTGTAAATTGATGAAAATTGGCTCCCTCTTATCCTTCCTAGGAACAAATTTCTTCTCATTTCCTTCTCTTTTTTTCTCCTTATTTTTCTTCCTCAGTTTTTGGGCTTCCTTGATGTTTCTTGTCTTTATAGGTCCTAGAGTTTGGCTTTCCTTGTTTTTGGCTTTTGTCTCCCTCTTCTTCTTTGGTTTAGCGTTTTGCTTCATCATTTTTCCTCTTCCCTCTAATGATACTATTTCATTTATTTTCCCTCTACTAAATCTTCGTGGTTAATTATTCTCCTCTTTAATTTTTATTTTTTATATTTTGTCTTTTCCTGACTTTTTAGTAATAATCTTTTTCCATTTCATTATTATTAGTAATAATCTCTTTCCATTTCATTATTATTATCAAATCAATATTATTGATAATTCTTTATCGCTTTTCACATCTATTATATCATCTATTCATCAACTTAAGATATTAATATTCACCCTTATTATTAATTTTTTTTATAATAAAATATAATTATAATTATGATTATCTTTAGATAATATTTTGTCTCCATTAATCACATTACCCTACTTTATTATTCTCTACTTTACTATTTTCTAATCCTACATGGTTATAAAATTAAATGGCAATAAAGTTATAAAATTTTAATATTTATATATTAGTTCTTTTATTAATACATATTCACGTTATTAATATATATCATATTATTACCTTTTAGGTTTTATGTATTTCCATATTTCTTGTCTTTTTTCTTCTCTTCTCTCATTCTTCTCCTAGTTTTTTCTTCTTCCAGTGTTACGTTAGTATCCCGTGCTCCTATTCTGGCTAGCGCTTGCACTTGGTCTCTTCTTCGTGATCTTTTCATTGTTTATTAAGTTTTCCCAACCTTAATAAATTGGCTTTGTCCTCGATATGGACCTGGCTTTGGGCTTTGAAAAGTCAACAAAATCCTATCCTATTATAGATATTTTGAATATAAATAACAAGAAACACCATAGAAGTCTCAAGAATAAAATCTCGCTTTTTTAGAAACTTGAAGGCTAGAGGTTAAGCGTGATTATGGTGAATATTCCACGGATGAAGGTTTTTGTAACTACAATCCCTTTCCTCGCCATTTCCTTATGTTATATCAATTACGTAAGGTAGGTCTAACTAATTTTGAATGACCTATTCTAATAAGATTGGTTGACCAAAGGGAAAACTACTCATCCCTCCTTGATACTGAGAATGGCCAGTTGAAACTAGAACGGGAGTTTTATATCTAGATTGGGAAAATTGATAATCATGGAAATGTATAAAAAAACCTTGGATATACATTTCTTGGAAGCTCATTGTGAATTCCCTTTGTGCCGACTTAAAAAGTAAATTAATTTTTGGGGATGCTTACCAAATTGCATCAAATAGACATGGTGGAAGAATATCCTTGTTCTTTTGAGCATTTGGCCATTATAACTTGGCTTATGAATTTTTCATGTAATTTTTTAATAATGGTCCTATTGAGGAAATAAAAGCCCATGTTGAGATTAATCACCCTATTACCTAGTTGGAGGCCTCTTAGCTAGCTTATTACACATAGATTGTGACATATAAAATTCCAAATGCATAATCGTTGTTCCAAAACCTTGCTATAGCTTTGTGTCTCCTTACTTTCCCACTCCACCCCTGAAGGTTGACAAGTCAACATTGGCATCAATGGAAAATGATCAACTCAAAGGTATCAATTATAATTGTGAAAACAAATATTTCCCCATGCATAAATGTAAGGAACATCAAATATTTATCGCCATTTTTGAGAAATTTTCTAAAAATGAAGCTAACAAGTTGACTCTAGAGGAAATCACACCTCCTACAAAGGATGTTCTCATTATGACCTAACATTGTGAATACCATTGAATCTCCCTTCATGCCTTCAATGGTATTTCATCTCCATAGGCATTAAAGCTGGTTAGCTATATCTAGCACGAGAATGTGATTCTCTTAATAGCAAGTGATAATGTAATAATATCCATAGTTCAATTTGTCACCACATCATAAGAGAAACACACTATTCACGAAATGTTTGAAATGTGCTTATGTTTCCTAAGAAATTCAATATTTCGGCCACATTGTCAATCAAGATGGGCTACTTATTGAACCTAAGAAAATAGAGGTAGTGAAATACTAGCCTCACTCAAAGACTCTCAAAATTTTTCATGGATCCCTTAGCCTCACTAGCTGCCATAAGAAGTTTGTGCAAAACTATGGTAAAATTACAATTTCCCTCACCACCTTTCTCAAGAAAAATGTCTTCAATTGGAATGATGCTACAAAATGGGCTTGTTAAGATTTAAAAGAAATTATATACTACTCCTATCATAGCCATGCCAAACTTCAATAATATTTTCATCTTAGAATGTGATGCATCAAGGAAATTATTAGGGTGATGTTAATGCAAGAAGGATGCCCATTAGCCTTTACCGATACATTATTGTCTAATGAAAACGGGGAAAATAACATATGAAAAGAAGATGATGGTTGTTTTTCATGTAGTTGACATGTGAAATCGTTGTATAGTTGGGTGTGATTTCTAGATAATCACAATCTGGAATACTTCTTGGAACAAATATTATACTCACTAGGACAACAAAGTGGGTTACCAAAATATTAGGCTATGATTATGTGTTTTTTTACAAGAACAAGGAAAATGTGATGTTCAATGCTTAATATAGGAAGTATGAGGAGGAAGACAACCTATTTCCTTTATCTTTACTAGTTCCTAATTGGGTAAAGGAGGTATATGAGGAATGACGAGTGAATGCCAATATTGTTCAATTTTTTACAACAACTCCACGTAGATCCACATACATGTTTGGTATATAGTTGGAAAAATGAGATATTGCAGTAAATGACGTATTTTTTGGTCCTAGATTCAACACTCAAATCAAGCATGTCAATAGAATGAAATTCATCTCCCATAATGGGATACTCAAGGTTTCAAAAAACATATGAATGGATTAATTATTCATTCTTTTGGGAAGGAATGGAGAAATTTAAAGGAACAATGGTGAAATGGTAAAGCCTTTGAGAACATTAAAACCTTCATTGATTCCTACAATACTTAGATTGACAATGGCATGGATTTTATTGTGGGGTTACCTAAAGTAGGAAACAAATATTCATCATGATGGTTGTAAACTACTTTTCCAAGTATGCTCACTTTTGTTCCTTACAACACCTCTTCAAAGCCTCCATACTTGTACAAGTCTTCATGGAAAATGTTTTTAAACTTCATGGAATGCTTGATTCAATTATGTTAGGTCATTAGCCTATATTCACGAATGATTTATGACAAGAATTATTTAAGCTACAATATACCTAATTAAAAATGAGAATGGCATATAATCGCCAAATAAAATATCACAAATATATGGTTAATAAGCATCCATAAGATTATATGTTGTTTTTTTCCTTCAAAAGGTTCAAGCATGGTGGTTCAATGGCTACCCTTTTTAGAATGGTGGTAAAACATCATCTATCTTGGTGGTGCCAAAATGAGACCCTATGATATTATATTTGGAAAAAATCACTCATCAATGGTTATGTACTTATCAAGGACATTTAAGGTTCAGGAGGTGACAAAACCTTGAATTCCTACATTGACATTTTATGTATGTTCAAGGGAAATTCGACATTGACTTAGAATAAAATGAATCAATAAGTTGATAAACATCAATCTAAGCATGGATTTAAATAATGGTATTAGGTGTTCCTTCCTCAAACCCTATAAGTAGGAATTACTCAAGGAGAACCTATCCACCAAAATTTTATGGTCAAGGTTGATGAAACCTATCCTATGCTCAAACATATTGAACATTTTTCTTGTAAGTTGGCTCTCCCTGTCCACTCTAAGATCCACCTATTATTTCACGTGTCACACCAGATGAAAGTGGTAAGACCAAATTTCCTAGTTCAACCATCCTCCAAGAACTAGACTACTAGTTGAAGATAGTTCTAATTGGTTGTAGCTAGAGGTAGTTTTAAAGAAAAGAGAGTGTCACTTTAACTAGTACAGAATCCAAGAAGTCTTGATGCAGTGGAAGGATATGCAACCTAGAGATGCCAAGTGGAAAGTGTTGATGATTGTTTAAGTTTGTTTGAACTTGAACAAACCAACTCCCCAATTCTCGTTATCACAATGAGATAATGAGACAATGTGCTTAGAATTTACAATTAATGGAGACGTGTTTGTGTTTTTCTTTGTGTATAATATAAAAACAAGTGAAAAAAAATTACAACAGCAAGGAAAATATCAAGATATGTGTATCATGAATACATCATTTACAACATCATTATAAATAGAAATATAAAATGCAGATCATATTTAAACAAGCAACAAGTTAGTTAGGATTTCGACATAAAATTCCAAAACTTTGTAGAGCATAATATGCAAAAAGTAATAAAGAGAAACTATTGAAAGAAATTATGTGCCAAAATAGAGATATAAAAACATTGAAGATATAAAAAGTAATGACTGGTTTTATAAAACTAGGAGTCCTCAACACATTAGCAACCAAAGCCCTCAGAATCTCTGACAAGGCGCACCTATAAAAAGAAATAGAACACCTCACTGAAGTTTTCCTAAAAAATGGATACAAGAATCATCAAGTGATCAAAGCCATAAAGAAGGCTAACACTTGTCCAAACATAAATAAAAACTTTGATAATATAAATGGAAAAGTCCACCTCCCTTACATATTAGGGACTACAGGCAAAATTTCCCGCATCTTGAAAAATAATGGAATCCTAACCACCTTCAAACCCCTAAACACTATCTGCAACTGCCTTAATCCAGTCAAAGACAAAATTGATCCTAAATACCATAAAGGTGTCTACTTAATTCCTTGTTCATGCGGCAAACCATACGTATTTTTTGGTCATAGATTCAACACTCAAATCAAGCATGTTAATAGAATTAAATTCATTTCCCATAATGGGATACTCAAGGTTTCAAAAAACATATGAATGGATTAATTATTCATTCTTTTGGGAAGGAATGGAGAAATTTAAAGGAACAATGGTGAAATGGTAAAGCCTTTGAGAACATTACAACCTTCATTGGTTCCTACAATACTTGGATTGACATTGGCATGGATTTTATTGTGGGGTTACCTAAAGTAGGAAACAAATATTCATCATGATGGTTGTAAACTACTTTTCCAAGTATGCTCACTTTTGTTCCTTACAACACCTCTTCAAAGCCTCCATACATGCATAAGTCTTCATGGAAAATGTTTTTAAACTTCATGGAATGCGTGATTCAATTATGTTAGGTCATTAGCCTATATTCACTAATGATTTATGACAAGAGTTATTTAAGCTACAATATACCTAATTAAAAATGAGAATGGCATATAATTGCCAAACAAAATATCACAGATATATGGTTAATAAACATCCATAAGATTATATGTTGTTTTTTCCTACAAAAGGTTCAAGCATGGTGGTTCAATGGCTACCCTTTGTAGAATGGTGGTAAAACATCATCTATCTTGGTGGTGCCAAAATGAGACCCTATGATATTATATTTGGAAAAAATCACTCATCAATGGTTATGTACTTATCAAGGACATTTAAGGTTCAGGAGGTGACAAAACCTTGAATTCCTACATTGACATTTTATGTATGTTCAAGGGAAATTCGACATTGACTTAGAATAAAATGAATCAATAAGTTGATAAACATCAATCTAAGCATGGATTTAAATAATGGTATTAGGTGTTCCTTCCTCAAACCCTATAAGTAGGAATTACTCAAGGAGAACCTATCCACCAAAATTTTATGGTCAAGGTTGATGAAACCTATCCTATGCTCAAACATATTGAACATTTTTCTTGTAAGTTGGCTCTCCCCGTCCACTCTAAGATCCACCTATTATTTCACGTGTCACACCAGATGAAAGTGGTAAGACCAAATTTCCTAGTTCAACCATCCTCCAAGAACTAGACTACTAGTTGAAGATAGTTCTAATTGGTTGTAGCTAGAGGCAGTTTTAAAGAAAAGAGAGTGTCACTTTGACTAGTACAGAATCCAAGAAGTCTTGATGCAGTGGAAGGATATGCAACCTAGAGATGCCAAGTGGAAAGTGTTGATGATTGTTTAAGTTTGTTTGAACTTGAACAAACCAACTCCCTGAATCTGATTATCACAATGAGATAATGAGACAATGTGCTTAGAATTTACAGTTAATGGAGATGCATTTGTGTTTTGCTTTGTGTATAATGTAAAAACAAGTGAAAAGAAAAATTACAACTGTAAGGAAAATATCAAGATATGTATATAATGAATACATCATTTACAACATCATTATAAATAAGTGTAAAAAGAAGTAAAAAATGAAAATCATAATTAAACCAGCAACAAGTTAGTTAGAATTTAGACATAAAAATTCCAAAACTTTGTAGAGCATAATATGCAAACAGTAATAAAGAGAAACCGTTGAAATAAAGTATGTGCCAAAATCGAGATATGCAAAACATTGAAGATATAAAAAGTAATGACTAATTTTATAAAAGATAAAATAATACAACCAAAATCGTACAAGGAAAGCTTCTACAACAGATTTTGACTAGTCTAGTCGGTAAATACTACAATATAGAACATATACAATAGTTGAGGAACAATAAAAAATGATAGCAAGATAAAATTCCTCACGCAAGTGATGGCCAACTTGTCTTTCGCAAAAAGATAGTTGTTAGCACTGATAATTGATAACCAAACCTTCGAAACAACAATAAATAGATTAAAAAAGGTACAATACACCTATAATTTCCTTGGGAAATATTAATGAATTCCCCCTAGTTTGTCTCCCCTTGGTGAAACAATATTGTTGTCACCTTTAGGATTAGCTTCTAGATTGTAAAAATTTAGAATCGGAGGATGAATGACAACCATATATTTATAGTATACCTATCTTCAAAGTTTTATCTCCCTTGCCTTCATAGTTCCTTCCTCCTTTTAAAGAGCTCCAAAGTAGTTTAGACACTTCTCTTGATTAAAAGATTGTATTTGCCTATTTATAATCTAAGTGATTAGATAATAAGAGGATGGATGTTCTAAAGGAATAACTAAAAGTTTGGATTAAATTAAAATAATTTGACTCTAGTAGGTGGGGCCCCATTTTCCTTATTCGAATGGATTCTATAACCTTTTTGTCTTTATACATAAATGTGAGCCATACAATTGGTTTCTCCCATAAAATTCTAGCCAATCTTATAATCATAAACCACATCATAACAAATAAAACGCAATCATGAATTTCATATTCAACCCAAATATATATCACGTAACCAAAACTTCTTTGATATTAAATTATCATCACATCACCCAAACCTTGTGTCTCCCAACTCCCTTGTTTTTCCATTAATCATCCATATTCAATGTGGTACTACAATAATATATAGTGTTGTATATAAATAGAATCATAATGTTTCTCCTCAAAAAGATGAGCCATCATAAATATAAGTGCAATATCAAATAGCCAAACAAAGAAAATAACATCAATGTATGACTATGTCTATCAAAAGTGTTGAAAACCATACCGAAATGAGTTGTACCAAAAATGTAACATGCGGTTAGCACCAAAGACTAATGCCCCTACCCGTGAGAAGGAGCTGAATTTGCATTTTTTTCCTCTTGTTATGGATGTGATCTCACTAAATGTGATGAACCATGGGAGGAACCAATAGGGTGGCCTAGCCATTTTGCTTTTTCTCACTGACATCAGGTAGGGGAGTAATTGCATGTTTTAATGGTTGACCAATAGGACCATCCAACATTGTAGGTTGCTTGAAAGTTTGGTGCGCAAAGAGAGGATGTTGAGTAGCATGTACATATGGTCAAGATGCTACAAGAGTATGCACTTTACAAGAAAAAATAGATTGCAGATGTGACAGATGAGCTTCAAGAGGAGGATTGGGTGGAGAAACAACAGGCTAACCCTGTATTGAACATAAAGGCTATGTAGAAATGATATGTGCCCAACAATCATTATTTGGATTAACCAAAGGGGGGAAAATATGTGGGAGGATGGAACACCCATAATGGGTGTCTATGAAAATGGAGGTTGTTGTGGTTGATGTTGCACCACAGGTTGAGGCTCAGGTTGTCCCAATAGATTCACCACACCGGTACATAGCAATTGCCTTAATTCTTGAGAATCAACATCAAAGTTAATGGAAATTGTTGGTCTTCTTTCCCCTCCCACACCCAGATGCCCATTTCTATTAACTCCTCATTTTCCCCTTCCCCTTCCTATATTTCTATTAAAAAAACTCATACTACAACAAATTCGTTGCGTTACTCACATGCAATAGAAGATGTCGTATCAATCATCAACATAAGCACAAAATAATGAGTTTGCAACACCAAATAGGAAGACAGTAAAATGAGGAAAAAAAACCACACACACACACACATATATAATCAATCCAAGTGGTCACAAATGATCGCTTCAAATAATCTTGAATCTCAATGTAAAGAGGAGAGCCCTTATCAAACACTAGCATATCCAAAAACATGTATTCGAATGAGGCTTTTGTTAGTTGACTTAACTAAATTGTTACCCTAATGATAATAAGTTGACGATGTTGAGTGTTTGATATTATATTGATTATAGAATTGAGTGAAATGGGCATATATGAAAGTGAGTCCATTATTTGAAATTAATTCATGATGCAGTCCAAAACTTGAGAAAATATTATTTTCTAAAAATTCAATTACCTGTTCATCACGCACATTCTTTAGAGGGACAAATTCATACCACCTGGTGGAATAATCAGTGGCGGTTAATATGAAAATATGCTTAGCTGATGAAGGAGGGTTAATGGGTCCAATGAAATCTAAACCCCATTTAGAAAATGTAAACCCATGAATTACAAGACAAAGAGGCTTAATGTGAAACTTCTCTCTTCCAGATGCTTGCTAACATTCCTTGCAACTTTGCATGTATTTATAACAATCAGTAAAAATGGCAAGCCAGTAAAAACCAAGCCTCAAAATCTTATGAGCAGTGGCATTTGTTGTAGAGTGTCCTCCTACGTGAAAACCTCCTTGAGTGGAACCATGAGAGGTTGACAACAACATAGCAACATATTTTTCATCAACACATCTTAAAAGTAAAGCATCATAAGATCTATGGTACATCATAGTATTTAGAATCAAATACTTGGAAGAATTTGAACATAAACATTTGCATTGAAATTTATTCAAGTATTCAAGAAAAACATGATTTTGAAGATAAAATATTGTACCACGGATGATACGCCACATGAATTAATTGTTCATTGATCAAAAACAGGTCAGACAAAGACTCATCATCATTATTTGAAACTCTTGGCTTTGGATGTTGGGTTAAATGCAATGCCAAGTCACATCCCTTATAGTTTTCAAAGTGGTAATCATTAAATCATGTTCTTATATCTTGGCGACCCAATGTGTGAGTTTTCCTAAAGGAAAAGTTTGTGATAACAGAAACTTAATGGTAGTTAAAGGGACTTTAACATCCATATGTTTTCCAATAATTTAGTGTTTAAATTTCTCGATTGCTTTAACTAAGGCAAAGGTGTGTTTTTCAATTAGAGAGTGCCTAAATTCTTCATCAGATAAAATTTGGCTCATGAAAGCAATCAGATGATATTTCCCTTCATCACTTTTTTGCATAGGAATACTAGAGATAGCCTCCTCAGTTGCATTAGTGTAGATAATGAAATATTTAGCAAATTCAGGTTTGGCTAAAATATGAGTGGATGTAATTACTTGCTTGATGTTAATAAAATCCTATTGAGTAGAATCATTCCACTTAAACTCATGATATTGCTTAGTTAGATTATGAATAGGTTTAATGATTTTAGAAAAATATTTTATGAAACTCCATATGAAGTTCATCTTACCCATCATAGATTGAATCTCTTTAATGGAATTTGGAGGTGGAAGATTCTTAATTGTAGTGATTTGGTCAGGGTTAATGTTGATACCTTATTTTGAGACAATATGTCCTAATAGTTTATCAACTGTAACACCAAAGAAAAAGATGAAGGAGATTCAAAGGTAGTTTAAGAAGAACTAGTAAGACTTTGGAGAAAGTGACGAAGAGCTTCTACTTCTAAGGAAACCCTATGATGTTGTATTTCGTTGATGAGCATATATTTAGGGCTATCATTTCTAAGGCATCAGTAATTTCGTGACTCGCTACTCATACAAAGTTAATGAGATGGATCATGTACGTGCTAGTGTTCACATTAACATTGTTGATTAATCAAATCCACATGCTCATCTGCTTTGTCAATCTCACTGGCTATAATGGACCAGTCATGATTTAGTTACTAAATGTTAGGGACATTGTTCAAGACATAATTGAGAAAGGAGTTGGTAATGTTCCATTGATCATTCAATTGAAAAATTAAACTAGGTTGAAAATTAGATCGAATTGTCATGTATTGGAACCAGATCAGGGGAATCATGGGATAATAGATTAAGGGTGATTTAGGTCCTCACATTGGCATATCTACTTTCATAGATCTTCCCTTATTTCTTCCAATTCGATGTCTTTGGAAATGATGGTTCAATTTCTTTCACACTCCTCGTTATAGGCTAAACTTTGAAGTATATAATCAAGTAAAGGATGGGATTTGTTAGTTTGATCATGGATCCAAAATCCAAGATTGGGTAGTTCCAATGACTGAATAATCATAGATTGATCAACGTTTCAGAGAAATTGAGAAAATAAAATGTTCTCCAGTATGGTCTCCAAAATATGTTGATGAATGTTTAAGTTTGTTTGAACTTGAACAAGCCAACTCCTCGAATATTGTTATCACAACGCGATAATGAGACAGTGTGCTCATAATTTATAGTTAAGGGGGATGTTTTTGTGTTTTTTTTTTTGTGTGTATAATTTAAAAACAAGTGAAAGAAAATTTACAAAAATAAGTAAAATATTAAAATATATACATCATGAATACATCATTTACAACAACATTATAAATAAGTGTAAAAAAAAATACAAAATTCAGACCAGATTTAAATATGCAGCAAGCTAGTTAGAATCTGGACATAAAAGTACAAAACTCTCTAGAGCATAAGCTGCAAAAAGTAATAAAGACTAATGGTTGAAATAAAGTATGTGGCAGAACAAAGATATGCAAAATATTGAAGTTGTAAAAATTAATGACTTATTTTATTAAAGATAAAGGAATACAACCAAAATCCTAGAAGGAAAGTTTCTGCGAGATGTTTTGACTAGTCTAGTCACAAACTAATGTAATATAGACCATATACAATAGCTCATTTTATTAAAGATAAAAAAATACAACCAAAATCCTCAAGGGAAAGCTTCCAAGAAAGATTTTGTCCAATCTAGTCACAAACAACTGCAATACAGACCATATACAATAGCTCATTTTATTAAAGATAAAAGAATATAGCCAAAATCCTAGAAGGAAAGCTTCTGCAAAAGCTTTTGACCCGTCTAATCACAAAATACTGCAATATATACCATATACAATAGCTCAGAAACAATAAAAAATGACAACAAGATAAAATTCCTCATGCAAGTGAAGTATGACCAACTTGTCTTATGCAAAAAGATAGTTATTAGCACTGATAATTGATAACAACCCTTAAAAACAACAACAAATAGATAAAAAAAGGTACAAAATACTTGCAATTTCCTTGGGAAATATTAATGAAGTCGCCCTAGTTTGTCTCCCTTGGTGAAATAAGATTGCTGTCACCTTCAATATTATCTTCTAGATTGTAAGAATTTAAAATCAGAGGATGAATGACAACCCGAAATTTATAGCATACCTCTCTTCAAATTTTTCTCTCCCTTGACTTCATAGATCCTTCCTCCTTTTAAAGAGCTCCAAAGAAATCTAGATAGTTCTCTTAATTAAAATATTGTATTTGTCTATTTCTAATCTAAGTGATTAGATAATTGGAGGATGGATGTTCAAAAGGAATAACTAAAGGTTTAACTTAAATTAAAAGAATTTGACTCTAGTGTGTGGGACCCCCTTTTCCTTATTTGATTGGATTCTATAACCTTTTTGTCTTTATACATAACAGTGTAAGAAATGTGAGCCACACAATTGGTTCATCTCATAAAATTCCAACCAATATTATAATCATAAACCACATCATAACAAAGAAAACGCTATCATGAATTTCATATGCAACCCAAAATATATGTCACGTAACCAAAACTTCTTTGATATTAAATTATCACCGTAACACCCAAACCCTGCGTCTCCCATCTCCCTTGTTTCTCCATTAATTATCCATATCCATTGTGGTACTACAATAATATAAAGTGTTGTATATAAATAGAACCATAATGTTTCTCCTCAAAAAGATGAGCCATCATAAATATAAGTGCAATATCAAGTAGCCAAACAAAGAAAGTAACATCAACACATGAATATGTTTTTCAACAATGTTGAAAACCATGCCAAAATGAGTTGTACCAAAAATGTAACATGATGTTAGCACCAAAGACTGATGCCCCTACCTATGAGAAGGAGTTGACCCTGCATGTTGTTCCTCTTATCATGGATTCGATGTCACTAAATGTGGTGAACCATGGGAGGAACTTGTTAGCTCTCAAATCTACCTTAGGCTGAAATAAGGTAAAACTCAAGGCTACATCAAACCACGCTCAGCCTCGTAGCTAGCCCCACGAGGACAGGAGAGGGCTCTCTCCGAGTCAATCTCAGAAAAAAGTAATCAATGAGGCTGGAGATGACTAAATTGATAACTAATTTTAGGCTAGGTATGAAGTACAGGGATTTTGAAATTGATTTTTGGAGTTTAGTTGAATTCAAGGGAAAGGCAATTTTGGGTGCGGGGATGAGGCACAGTTTTTGTAGAGGTCTACTTGGGGCAAGGTAGGTGATTGTCTTGATGCTTTTAAAGAGAATGAATGGCTAGATATGACAGGTGAGAAGTTAAGGAGAGCAAGAAGCTTTCAAGGATTCTCCATAAATAGATGAAAACATGGAAAATCAAACAAACTTAAAGGCAGA
>APFE030537082.1:169965-190745 GCA_000404065.3 Pinus taeda
TGCTAAATATAGAAGTGGTAAAAATAGTATTGCTATAAATAGCATTTTGGGATACATTCCAATTTTAGTTAGTCCCTGAACTAAAATTGAGAATTAAAATTCGAATTTGATCTTAGCAACTGTTTGAAAAATAACTAATTAATTCATCTTGAGTTAATTAGTTGGAGAAAATCAAACATGAAGTCTATGTGAAGACATGCAACAATTTTCCCTTTGATTGAGGAAGTTATCCCTTAATTAAAGTGATCATGATGAGTTGTACTTTGAGTTGTAATTAGTTATCTCAGTTAACTGAGTTAAGTCTAGTTAGATTAGTTCCAACAGTTTGTGGAACTGATTATGAGTTCAGTTACTTAATCCATGGATGAATGTAACTACTCCACTTCAAATAACTGAATATTCTCTCATAAATAACTCATGCATGTTAGTTTAGTCAGAGACCCAGTTGAGATCAGATGATGGGAGAGTGTACTATCGGTTGCAGGAATATTCCATTGAGGATATATCTTGCATGCAGGAGGAATTAATTCCTTGAGGATTGTGCAGTTATTTCTGAGTTTGGTGAGTTGTGCGAGAGGTGAATTCACATAGGTGTCAGCCAGAGGACCCAGGGGAAACTGCGCAAGGAAATAGGAGGCTTGGAGGACTGAGGGAAGGAATATGTTCTGTCTATTCAGTCTATGAGTAGCATTGAGGGATTGTACTGAGAGTTGGATAGCTTGTGAGCTAAAGCTTTGTGTAATCTAGAGATATTTCCACTTGTATGATAATACAGATATCAGGGTTTTTAGCTGAGGTTTCCCCCAGAGTATTATTTTGTGTTCATGTCTGATTGATTTCTCATTCTCTGTTATATGTGTTCTAATTGATGTTGCTCAAAATCGATTAAGCTTCTGCAAGTTTGTTTGTAGAAGTAGATCAAGTATTTTGCTTTAGTATATTGCATTATCAGGTGATCTACAGTGCGAAATTCTATAGATTAGATGGGTAAACAATATGAAAACCTTGTATTGAACGTAAAGGTTGTGCAGCAACGACAAGTCTCCAACCATAATTATTTGGATTGACCAATTTGGGGCAGACATATGTGGCGGGGCGGAAATTCCCATAGTGGGTGGTTGAGGAAATGGAGGTCGTTGTGGTTGAGGCTACACTAGAAGTTGAGGTTCAAGTTGTCCCAATAGGTTCACCACACCTATACACAACAACTACCTTAATTCATGAGAATCAACATGAAAGTGAATAGAGAATATTGGTATTATTTCCCCTATCACACCTAGATGTTGGTTTCTATTAACTTCTACTCTGCCCCTACCCCTTCCTCTATTTCTACTAAAAAAAATCATACTACAAAAAATTCATTATGTTACTCACAGGTAGTGGAAGATGTGGTATCAATCATCAACATAAACACAAAACATTGTGTTTGCAACACCAAATAGGAAAAAAGTTAAATGAGGGAAAGGAATCGTGTTAATATATGTGTGTGTGTGTGTGTGTCGTAACAAAGGATCGTAGTTGGAAATGACTGGATGGAATAGAGTATTGTAGCATAGATTTTTAGATATATCATTATATGAATGATAAATTATGTCGGTAATGAGATAGTTCATGCAACTTGTGCATCAGTAAAATGACTTAACTAGATGAAAATTGAGAAAACTCCCATGCACGACCTTCACGTAGATTTTTTTCCCAGAGCACTAAGACCTTAAGAGTTATTGCACACGGTAATATGAATTAGTTTAATGTTTTCATAGGGTTTTATTAAAAATTCATAATAGTGAGTGCAACCATGCTCTTTAACTAATTCCACGGGGGCAATAATAAACAAATAGACTCAATGGTTGACGAAAACAAAATGGTTTTAATAACCCTTGATTGAGTAATTGAGATTACCAAACAAACTCCCCAATTAATTCACTAACTAAACAGAACCTGCCAATATTATTACAGTAATTATGACTGACCATGATTAGGTCAATTTTTATGCCATATGTTGTATATGCCCAAAGCTTAATAGCCTCAAGGGCTTCACGCCATAGTGCATAGGGAGAATGACTATAGGATGATAGAATATTTAAACAAACAAATTTTATGCAAAAACCCCAACAACATTTGAAGCAATGCTTTTTGCAAATTTATGAGACAAACAATGTTACCATCTGAGACTCTCTCTCTCTCTCTCTCTCTCTCTCTCTCTCTCTACACACACACACACACGCTAACATACAACAGTAGAAGGGACATGGAGAACAGGGAGAACAACTCAGATAATTACATATAGTTGATGAAGGAAAACCAATTTGAAACATACCTGGTGAGAAGTGATGTTTGAAAGAAAAATAAAATTACAATTTGATTAGCAAAGTTGTGCTTATTGAATCTTCCTTCAGATTTGTGATGGAGTTCTTCACTGAATTTTAGTGCAAGGGACAAAAATAATGAAACCCTATATAGATGGAAAATGGAAAGAAGTGAATTGCATGGCTCGAGGTGGTGGGGATGATGGGAGTAAATGAAGCAATGAATGGTAGAGTTAGTGGGGTGTAGGGTTTAACATGTCATCTTGTCTAATGATTAAAGCATAACCCAACAGAATGATGCCAATGCAACTCGTTTGTCATGATTCAGGGGTGAGTCATCGTAGGCATAACAAATTGGACCAATAAAACTTTTCAAGGTAACTCCAACATGTCAATCGAATTCATTACCAGATCAACAATGCTGCTAATCATAAATTCAATGGATAAAAAAAGTGCCAAGTCTTATAGAGGCTATTTCCCATTGAATGTCATGATTGTGACCATTTTGTGTAATTTTCATCCAAAATCACATCAACCAATTTTCAACATCGACCCATACATTCTAGGTCATAGAATCACATATATATTATAATGTCCTTTAAAATGTTAATGAAACCATAAATCATATAAACCTCAAACCTTATTGGTGATCGTTCCCACAGAAAACATCATACCTTATATCTCATAAGGATGCAAACTTATGTTATCAGTAATACATTAACTCACAATGTGAAGCTTAATGCATAATGTATACAATGTGTATATACGCACTCATCCAAACCATATAATATAAGCCTTCAATACTCATTTCCATATATATATATATATATATATATATATATAATACCACACTTGTCATTGAGAAATAACCTACAAACCATAGTCATGGATATTCTTCATTTATTTATATGTAGGTGGATTTCCTCATGTTATCAAACAAAGAGGGAGACTTATCATTCTTTAAATGTCCAACATATATAAAACTTGTGCGGGGAGCAATGATTAGAATTTCACAGCCATGGATTTTAAGACAAGTGTTGACTTTTAACTAAGAAATTTTCACTTGAGGGGTGTCCCACTTACTAGGTCAGGTCTTTATAGTTTTAGTTGTAAAATGTAAGAGAGATTGTTAAAGGTCACCACATGGCGTGCAAAATGCAGTAACATAACATTGACAAAAGTCAACAACAAGCACAATCCTAAAATAATTTCCATATCTCCGACATCATGGAATTTTTTGTATTGAATAGGGAGGGCATGTGAGGGTCCTACCCTAACTTCCTTAGTTAGGGAATAGGTTGTTACTTAATATTTAATCGATATATTTATAAAATAAGGTCCATTGAGTGGTTGACATTTGTAATAAATAAATATAAGGTGGCCGCATTAAAGAAGTTCCACTAGGTAGTTGATATAGCCTCACTAATGAAAACCCACTAAGTTAAAGCTTTTGATAAATATAATCTATTTATAAAAATAAAACTATATAATTAGGTGCCAAATGATTAGAATTATATTTTAAAATTTACTTCTAAAATATATATATTAAAAACAAAGAAATAAAGCTTAAAATTTTTTAAATTTCATACTATTAAACCAAATAAATATAAAATTTTAAAAAAATGCATATATATATATAATTTTCTTTAGATTTTTTATTTTTTATTTTCCTGACCATGTAGTTATTTTATAATTTTTTAAATATTATTTGTAAATTTTTACCTCAAAATTATAAATATTATTGATAAACTAATTGTTTGTAATTGAAATTGAAAGTTTTAAGTAGGCATTAATTATTGATTCAACTCACATGATTGAGTTCAAATTGTCAAAAGAGTTGTTTGAATTTTCATAATGGTCCATAGAAACTAGAAACATGTCCCACAAAGAAAAATTAACAAAGCGTAAAGCTTGAGAATAAGGTAATGGTGGAGTAAGGCTCATGCTTTATTTGTCAAAGGTTCAAAGGTTGTCAAAGATTACTTTGTGGGTTCTATGTTGAACTTTTTTTAAACTATTGATTTCATTAGCTTAATCTTAAACTTTTCTTTAAACTATTGATTTTATTAGTTTAATCTTAAACTTTTCTTTAAACTATTGATTTCATTAGCTTAATCTTAAACTTTTCTTTAAACTATTGATTTCATTTGCTTAATCTTAAACTTTTCTTTAAACTATTGATTTCATTGGCTTAATCTTAAACTTTTCTTTAAACTATTGATTTCATTGGCTTAATCTTAAACTTTTCTTTAAACTATTGATTTCATTAACTTAATCTTAAACTAGGTATTCCATTTCTCCATCTTAAACACTAAATAGGTCACATGACCCTAAACCTTTGCAATGTCCTTAGCCACTAGTGGAGTCATCTCCTCAGGCCACAAACCTCATTCACCACATCATGATAACAACAATGATGTGCAATGGAAAGGGTATTGTGAAGCCCTCAACCTTGGGTACACATCAATAGCACAAAACTCACTTGAGCACATTGGAGGTGTGCCTTAATTTGGTTACACACATATTTTGGAGTTTCCTGACCTTGACTTTGAATTGCAGAGATCCATCACATCTTGGGTGGTTACATGCCATGGGCAGACGCATGGGTCGCCAAGCGAGGTGGTTGCACACCATTGCGATGACACAATGAACGAGTGAGATAAGTTACATAGTCGAGCTAGTTGTATAGGACGAAATCAGGTGCCATAAGTTACGATGTGATGGGAATGGTCGCACATCATGAGCAGGCGTATCTCGGCAGGCAAGGAGTACATTGCATGCCTCTCCCTTCGATCAATCGAAATGAAATGCAAAAACGTACACAGTTGATCGAAACAATGAAATTTTGGGTTTCTTGCACTAAGCAATGCTCGACAAATGGGTGGAACAAACACACAATGGCATGGGGCACATCGCCCAGAGTGGGCATGGAAGCGAAAGAGAAAGAGGCGCGGAAGGTAAACGGGCTTGTTGGCTTTTTCCACCCAATCGACGCGGTGATGGTTGGTAAGCGCCATACAAGTAGGTAGTTGGGACGATGGATCACAACCACTGAATTGGAGGAGAACACGACGTAAAATGGAGTTGTTTTTTTGAGTTTTTTTTGGTGGGTTTTTCTGGTCAAAATCCTGCAGCAATTTATTGAAATCGCAAGTTTGATAGTTAATTTCTGCACAATTAAAGTGTTCGAGGGGTTTTTCAAGGTGTTGAATCCAAATATGCAGTTAAAAAACCATTTTAAATAATACAAATCAAGATTTAACCTCAAATTTTTCCGCCGGATTCCGTCACCAGAATCTCCAAAAAGTCGCACTAAAGACAACTCCATTCATAATAAAAAGCCCTCTATTAGAGGCACACACTATGATAGTTCAGCACCAAGAGACAAGGTGTGAAGTGAAGGTTGCACCTTGTTTGACGTGGGTAAGTGCGTGCTCTTTGAGGGGAAATTTTGGGGGTTTCTACCAATTACACCAAGTGATGCAATTTTGCTTGGTTAAGTGTCACAAGTCTATATCGGTTGGCCCAAAGTGTTTAAGTCCATTTCTGTTGGAGTGACATAGGTTTGTTTCGGTTGGAAGTGTCCTGGGTATATTTTTAGTAAACCCAAGAATTGCAGAGCTGTCTGATTGGCCTAAGTTCAATAGGTCTATTTAGTTGGGTGAACTCTTGGTTGAACTGAAATTTGGGATTTAGGTGTGTTGTACAAAAATTTGGGGTTCAATATCTTGGGTTGAATTTTGGGATTTCGCCCATGTAAAGGTAAAAGTGGGTTGTATTTATAAAAAGGCTATTTTTCCATCATGATATTCAAGCTTTGGATGTTTGGTTGAGGCTACTTATTGATATTGTATTTCTTTCAAATATTGTTTATTTCAATTGTAATTTTAAGAATGGGTTAAGTAACTAAATATTTTGCTAATACTTCACTAGAGAGAGGGAGGCATAGTCCAAGTCTAGTACAAACTATTTGGGTAGATCATTGAGCAACACAACAATATTAGTGTCTCACACCCAAGAGTCTATGATGCATCTTGATCTATGTAGGACTCCCTAGGGTCGTGATTGGTGGTATTAAAGTAGGATTGTGAGTAGAAGCACTACCAGTACCATGATACATGACTTTCAAACACGTTATTGTTACAAGTAGAGTTGGAGTAAATTATGGTGATAGGTGAGATGACCAAAAGGCTTTAAGTCAGTGGATCAAGGATTTTTAGTGAGATAGGTTCGTGTACACTTATGGTTGGTTCTTAGTAGGGAGGAAGTGACACAAAGAGGGATCCAAGGACCCCCAAGATGAAGGATTGTTAGGAAAATGTTAAGAAGGTTGTAAATCAAATGTTGAACTAAATACAATTACATCGTGGGAAAGCGTGTTAAAGAGTTCCAAACTTCAACTTTTTCTTAGTTTGGAAATAGGGGTGCCATATATAATTCTTTGTGCAATCGAGATAGCCAACTGGGAATCCCCATTTGCATGAATTTTAGAATATTATGCCTTAATTGCTACCTATACTCCCCTTTCCAATGCTAGAAATTTAGCTAAACCATTGCTAGTTGTGCCGCAATTGGTGGCAAACACTATTAGAGTATTCCAACTCCAATATTTGACAATACCTTCCTATCCACCAGGGCTCGAATTCCCTTTGGGAGTCCCATCAAATTTTACTTTAATGAATCTAGGAGGAGGATGGGTAAAAAAGGAGGGGGAATATCTAGAGTTGGAGGTGGGACTTGGATATCATTAGGGAAGTCATGGCCTAAGATATTTCCAAATAACTCAAAATATTTGATTTACTTTCCTCATTTGATGACCAAGGTTCTAAAATAATTGACTCTTTAATATTATTTTTAATGATTTATCAGACAAAGTTTGTTGAAGCTTGTTTATCCCGAAATATCCTCTTATTACACTCTTCCCATAATTCCCATAGGAAAACACCCCCCACTAGGATCCAAGCTCTATTAGTTGTAGGGTTATTGAACAGATTGAATCTCCAAATGTCTAATGTTTCTACCAAGCTGTTGGGAATATGATCCAAGTGAACAAAGACAAATAGTACTTGGGTCCAAATGGATTTTGCAAAAGGGCAAGTGTTTAAAAGGTGTTCCATTGTTTCTTCATGTTCCCTAAATAGACAACAAAAAGAGGGATTATGGAATCCTTTTTTCTTGATATGATCCAACATAAGAAGTTTTCTCCTTCACACTAACCACAGGAAGTGTGCAACTTTTTGCCACAACGTAATTTATCCTAATCTTACAATATAAGGATTTTGTGTTCCTGAAGGTGTTTTTGTAGGACTATCCATGAATTTAGAGCTTGGTGATCCAACCAGTCTTCCCTTGATGTAAAGATTGTAAATCGATGTAAACACAGTAAAGGGGTTTATATCGTGCACCTGTAAACAACCTCCTAAAAATCTTACAGAATCAATTAAGGGAACTGTTGAGGTACCTACCTATGCCCTGCGATTGAAGATGCCTCCAGTTGTGCTACTACAGTTACCAGATGACCGAATCTACCCAGCCAAACTGAGTAGAACCTGGCTGCTCAATATAGTAAGCTTCTTAACAGAAGCCGACTGGTCCCTCATGCCCAGAACCTCAAAACACTCAAGCTCTTCTTGTGGATGATTTCCTCCTCCTTCTCAAATCTTCCCTCCGTTTCTCCCCCCTTCCAAGTCACTGTCCCGTTGTTTTATCATGTTGTTTGGCGATGGTTGCTCTTCCATCTGCAACCCACCGCTTTGTTTACTGGTGACACGCTGCAGGTCACGTATCATTTCTTTTATACTTTTATATGGGTCACTTATGTATGCATTATGTTTTAATAAATCAAATTGTGTTTTATTAAAATGTTCTTTCAATATAACCCTTATATCGTATATATATGTCTTATGATGATCACATTGTGTTATATTAAAGTATTCTCTTCATATAAACATTATAACTTTATACCTAGTGCCCCTTTAATTAATTTCTTATATATATTTTATTAATTTATTAATATAATTTTTATCAATAAACTGGAATGTATAATTTATATAGTCCTCTTTTAATATTTACCCATACATTAAGTAATATTGACGGATGAGTAGAACCTCTACTTAAGGAAGTGTCACAGTATTTAGCACTTATAATTAATTTAATATATAATACTAGTGTGGTGTATGCGACACATGCATATGTAGCTATCATATGCATGTACCTTATACCTGCTATTATGCTTGCATTCTTTATATTTAAAGATGGGTCGTTACACTTGATTTCCACTCCCTCCATGTATTGGAGACTTGATTATCTTTCCAAAAATATGCTACCATGTTTTCCTCCTACTCCTTAGTAAAGTCCTTTACATCCTTTAGGTCTAGTCAATATTCAAAGCAAGGGAATTTTGTCCATGCTTCTTCCCAAAAGATATTGTTCTACCATTCTTAATTTCCCATAAAGCATGGTTCTATATCAAATTTTTATTTTCCTAGGCCATATTCCAAATTTATGATATTGAAGGATAGACAAGTGCTTGCAATTTATCTACTTGACAGAGAGAGAAAGTGGTTATATTTTCTATCCCATATCTTTTTCGAGAGCTCTTGACCCCCTTGTATCCATCTCCACCATAGTTTACCCCCTAATTATTTATTCAAAATTTCAAGGTCTCAGACCCCTAATCCCCCTGCCAACTTAGGAGTATATAACTTATCCCACACAACGAATGCCCAAGCGTATTCACCTATCCTAAACTAATAAGGAACTCAGCTAGCCCCGAGGCATATGGTGTATCATTTGAATGAGTTTGCCCGACTGGCCCAGCCCCAAGGCATATGACGTATCACTTGACCATGGTTGGAAGCAGAAGGGGAGGGGAGTTGGCCCCCAACCGGGTTCTATGAATACAATGTAATCGATGACATATACAACGGGAGGGGTGGGCGTGTGGAACCTTGACCATGCGCAGCCTGTGGTTTTTGTAACCATATGCGACCAAGACTGGAGGGTTGGCGAGACGTGTGGCCTCTGGCCCAAGATCCCTGGTCATATAGTGCCACATGACCAATTGGAGGATATAAGTTAGGGGTGCAGTGCCAAACTAAAGGATCGACAATTTATCCCATTTTTCATCAGATTTGTCACCGAATCCATGTGAATTTGTCATCGTGCATATCTGCCAAAGGAAAAAATTGTTGCAATTTTTTACAGAGGGTCAATTTTTTAGAATAGTTAGTAGGGAAATGAAGAAGGAGGCCTAACTTGGCCATTTTTTAGCCTTTTTTAGCCTGAGAAGAGCCTACACAGGGGTTTTTGGGTGTTCTAGACACAATGGTAGTGTTATTTTTGTAATTTGGGCATTGTATGTTGATGTAATTTCAATTTTTAGCATATAATATAAAGGGCCAACATTAGAAGCCGGATCCGGAGACATAGCCCAGGAGGGGTGAGCTTTGTCATCAAAATTTTGTTTTATGATGCTACATGTTGTCTATTTTTCACTATTTAAATCCGCAAAACTTAATTGTTGACAAGTGTAGCAAGAAAGTCTCAATTTGACTTTGCTTTGGTCAAATTGAGAAAATTTGAATTTCCACATCATCAAAAAACTTGGAGGAAGGTAACTTCTGTGACATGGCTCTTACTTAGTTAGCTAAGTAAATCTGAGTTAGAGGGCTTGGAGTTCAGTTAAGCATGTGTGATTGCTAAATTTTAGTAATCTAGTTCAATCATTTCTAGTTATGTTCAGTTAAACTAGTTCTAACAGTTGGAGGAACTACTGGAAGGTTAGTTGTGTAGTGGGACAACAGTCTAACTCAGTGATCATCCAGTTAACTGATCAATCAACCTAAAATAACTAATGCATGCAAAGAATTTGAGTTCCCACTTCTGGTGGAGATTTCAAGGCAATGTAACAAGAAGTTATAAACTAGTTTGAGTGTACAAGTGTTGCATGTAATCAAATGATCAAACCTTGGGAATTTTGCAATCAATTGGAGGAAAATTCCTAAAATGTAGGGGTTAATTCTCTAGGAATTGCACAATAAAATAGGGGCTCAAGCTGAGCCAGAAATTGAATAAGTTTAAGTTAGATCTTTTCATTAAGCACAGAGATAGGTTATTCACTTTCAGGTTGTGCTCAATATGGGAAAGCAATTGGAATACATCTCTATTCATCTTATTAATGCAAAGAGGCTTGAGGGGTTTTTTCCTAGTTGGGTTCCCCTAGAAAAAATACTATACATGTGTGTCATTTCTTATTGCATGTTTGAGATTGTTGTTCTAAATTGTGAATTGAATTCCACAGATTAGTAGAGTAGAATTGTGTCTTTTGATTTAGATTGAAAATTCTTGAGCAGTTTCAATTCTATCACCATATTTTCTACATGGTATCATAGTAGCATTCACATTAAAATAAGAATTTCAAAATTGTTCCTCAGGAGGTTCAAATTTGCAACTTCAGTGTAGTAAGATTTCTTCAAGATGAAGAAAATTACCTTCAACAGGCTGAGATTAGAGTATGTCTTGGAAGGCAACTCAAATTTCATTGCATGGAAGGATCAAATTGAGGCAATGCTTGATGACAATCGATTGTTGGATTATGTCAAGACATAGACTCCAAAACTAGGATCAGCTAATGCCCAGAACCTAGCCTAATGGAAGAAATATGTAGCCAAGGCAAGGAAAATAATCTTGGAGGGAGTGTGGGACCACATTGTCTCAAATATCCATGGGAAAGAAACTCATTTCACAATGTGGCAGGGACTAACATAGATATTCTAGAATAGTAGCAACCATAGAAAACTGGACCTCAAAGAGAAAATTTAAAATATTAAGATGCAAAAGAATGATACTATTCTGTACAATCTCACCATATTTCGGCAAGTTCAGGATGAACTTGGAGGGGTTGGTGTGAATGTTGTAGAAGATGAATTGGTGAGCCTAGCTCTTCTAGGCCTTCCCAAAAGTTGGCATATCTACCAGGACTCGATGAATTGGAGGGAGAAATTACCAAATTGGGAACTCTTGCGGTTCGATTTGGTACAAGAAGAGATCAGGCAGAATACCATAGATGGAATCTCATCCAAGGGAGAGTATGAAGAAAATTTTGCATTGGTTGGAAAGGGAAATAAGGGAAAAGGAAAGAAATCTCAAACCAAAACAAAATCCAGTTAAGGGAGCAAGAAGAAAGACTTGTCAAAAATAAAATTCTTCATTTGTCATGAATTCAGGCACTCTGCTGCAAAGTGTCCACACAAAAAGTCTAGCAAGAATAACTCAGGAGGACGAGTAGGTGAGGCATTAGCTTCATAATTTGAGCTAGAATTCACCCTTATCACATGCATGGCCAACTCTGTGATGGGGAGTGTGTGGTACTTGGATTTTGGTGCCTCATTCCACATGACAAGGTGTAATGAGTTTTTAAGTGACCTGGAGGAGAAATATCTCCAGATGTATATTGAGCTTGGGGACAATAGAAGGTACAGTGCTACTGGGATTGGTACAATAACCTTTGAGAGGGAGTCAAGATCCCCTCTTCACCTTAAAGATGCCATGTTTATTCTAGTCCTAAAGAAGAATCCCATCTATGTAGCAGTTTTAAAAGACCATGGTTATGATGTAATCTTCAACGACGGAAAGCATTCCTGAGACACATAACCACTGGATAGGTGAAGCATATCGAGGTTGGTGTGAATAATCTGTACAAGTTGGATGTGGAAGATTGTGTTGCATTAAGAAGTAAGGTAGAGAAAGAATAGAGTTGTGATTTCAATGAGCTTTGGCATAGGTGATTGGGACATTTACATCATGGAACCTTGAAACGTATGCAAAAAATAACCATTGGCCTCTCGAAAGGAGCACTTGAGGAGAAGAATGTATGCAAATATTCTACCTTGGTGAAATATGTAAAATCCACATTCCATGATCGAGACATCAAAGAACATGAAATCTTGGAAAGAGTCCACTCTGATGTTTATGGACCTTTCTCGATTACCTCCACTAACAAACATAAGTATTTTGTTATTTTTATTGATGATTTCTCAAGGAAGTGCTAGATGTTCTTCATGTGGAAGAAGGATGAGACATTCTCAAAGTTTGTAGAATTCAAGGCACTAGTTGAGAAAGAGATCAACAAGAAGGTGAAGCCTCTCAAGAGTGACAATGAAGGTGAGTTTGTTTCAAATTAATTCAAGGAGTTGTGTGCGAAAGAAGGAATTCGAAGAGAGTTGATAACACCCCAGAATATACAATAAAATGGGGTAGATGAGAGGAAGAACCAGATAATTGTGGGAGCTACGAGAGTTATGTTACATGACTAAGACCTACCACTCCATTTGTGGGTAGAGGCATGTAATACAACAATCTACTTGCAGAACCAGAGTCCTCATTGGATTCTTGGTATGATTACATTACAGGGGGCTTTCTTGGGGAGAAAGTTGAATGTGTCTCACTTCAAAAATTTTGGAGCCTCTGTTTACTTCCATGTCTCCAAAGACTCGAGGAAGGAGATTGAGTCAACAATAGAGTTGGGATTTTTTTTGGGTTACACTGAAACTCCACACAATTACCATGTGTACTTACCGTCCCTCATAATGGACATTGTGCAAAGGGATGTCATGTTTGATGAGGAGAAAGCGATGTAGTGCTCGCTTGAGAGGGAGCTTCAAATCCAAGCAGAAGAGGAGCTTTTGGCTCCAAAGGAGGAGCCTCAGGAAGTTGTGGAGCAACCACAAATAGAGGAGCATACGCAAAACCATCCAGAGAAGGCAGAAAAAGAACCAGGGAACCTGATAGACTTGTGCAAGATGCTATGGAGAATGTGGGAGCTCCTTCAAATTTGTGCAAGCAAAGGAGGTCACCTGAGAGGTACATTGGATACATGGTTCTAATGACTGAGCTAGTAGATATTGAGCTATCCTCTTTTGAGGAAGTAGTTGAGAAACTAGTTTGGGTTGATGCAATGGTGGAAGAATACAAATCCATCATGAAGAACACTGTTTGGGAAGTGGTCCCAAGACTGACAGATAAATCAGTTGTGGGTTCGAGATGGATATTCAAAGTTAAGTATGCACCAAACATAAGCATAGAGGAGTATAAGGCTAGATTTATGGCTAAAGGGTTCTCTCAAGTTGATGGAATTGGCTATGAGGAAACCATTGTTCTTGTAGCAATGCATTCATCAATTACATCAATTCTTGCAATGGCTTCGCAAATGGGGTGGAAGATCCACCAAATGGATGTAAAAACGACATTTCTCATTAGTGTTATTAAGGAGGAGGTGTACATAGAGCAAACAAAAGGTTTTGATGCATTTGATCAAGAGTCTCATGTGTGAAAACTCAAGCGATTGTTGTATGGTCTTAAATAGGAACCATGTTCTTGGTACACCATGATCGACAATTATCTAACAGGATTTAGCTTCACAAAAAGTGAAGCGGATGCAAACCTCTATCATATTATGATATAAGGTTAATTTCTTATCATTTTTTTATATGTTGATGATTTAATATTAACGGGTGATGAGAAACTAATCAGATCTTGCAAGGAGGACGTTGTAAAGGAATTTGAGATGAAGGACATGGATCTCATGCACTACTTCCTCAGGCTGGAATTATGGCAAGGCGAACAGGAATTACTTGTGTCTCAAGGAAAGTATGGAAATGAGATAATATAGAGACTTCACATGGAGAGTTGTAATCCCATGGAGACACCTCTAGCGACCAACTAGAAGAAGGAGATTTCCACTTTAGGTGAAGAGGTGTACGCTACCATTTACCAACAGTTAGTGGGTTCACTAATATATTCTGTGAACACATGATGAGATATGTGCTCTGCATTCAACTAACTGAGCCAAGTTATATTTAGGCCATCCAAGTTGTATTGGAAGGAAACTAAGCATGTTTTATGGTACCTCAAAGGCACTACCCAGTATGGTTTATGGTATAGACGAACAGAGGGAGTGAAGTTGTTTGGATTCATAGATGCAGATTGGATAGGGAGTCCATCCAACCAAAAGAGTACATCAAGTGGAATTTTTAGTGTTGCATCTGCAGTGGTTTCCTGGTACAGTAGGAAGCAAATATCTGTGACGTTTAGCTCAACAGAAGCAGAATACATGGTTGCAAGTCAAGCAACATGTGAGGTGATCTAGATGAGAAACATACATGTGGGACTAGTTGGTCAAATGATGGATCCAACTGTGATATATTGTGATAATCAAAGTTGCATTAAGCTCTTTGAGAATTCGATATTTCACAATCAATCCAAGCATATAGATATATGGTATCATCATTTACGAGACTGTGTGCAGATGCAGATAATGTTGCTACAACACATTCTAACAAAGGAACAAGATGATGACATCTTGAAAAATGCTTTGTCAAAAGGGAAGTTTGATTTCCACATGTGCGGGATAGGGGTGGTTGATACTCCCTTTCTTATTGAGAGGGAGTGTTGAGAAGTGCAGCAAGAAAGTCTCAATTTGACTTTACCTTGGTCAAATTGAGAAAATTTGAATTTCCACATCATCAAACAACTTGGAGGAAGTTAACTTGTGTGACATGTCTCTTGTCACTGACTTAGCTCATTAAATTCAAGTTAGAGGGCTTGGATTTCACTTAAGCATGCGTGATTGCTAAATTTTAGTAATCCAATTCATTTATTTCTAGTTGTGTTCAATTAAAGTAGTTCTAACAATTGGAGGAAATAGTGGAAGGTTAGTTGTGCAGTGGGACAATAGTCTAACTCAATGATCATTCAGTTAATTGATCCATCAACCTAAAATAACTAGTGCATGCAGAGAATTTGGGTTCCCAACTTTAGTGGAGATTCCAAGGCAATGTAACAAGCAATTTTAAACTAGTTCGATTATACAAGTGTTGCATGTAGTTAGATGATAAAACCTTGGGAATTGCGCAATAAATTGGAGAAAAGTTTCTAAAAAATAAGGGCTATTTCTCTAGGAATTGCGCAAGGAAATAGGGTCTCAAGCTAAGGTGGAAATTGACTAAGTCTGAGTCGAAGATTTTCATTGAGCAGAGAGAAACGTTAGTCACTTGTAGGTTATGCTCAGTGTAGGTAATAAATTGGAATACATATTTATTCATCTAATTAATGCAAAGAGGCTTGAGGGGTTTTTTCCCAGTTAGGTTCCCCTAGAAAGAATATTGTACATGTGTGTTATTTCTTATTGCATGTCTAAGATTGTTGTTTTAAATTGTGAATTGAATTTCGCAGATCAGTAGAGTAGAATTGTGTCTCTTGATTTAGATTCAAATTTCTTGAGCATGATTCAAAATATTGATGATGATGTTACAAAGATCCAAATTTCTTCTCCTCGTTTGGAAAGTTCAACCCTCATCTGGTGGGAGGCCAAAACTCAAGACGATTTGGAGAAAAGTGGTAAAATTATGTCTTCTTGGAATGATTTTTATAGCTGCATTAAGAAGGCAATTTTATCCATTAGCTTACATGCAAAAAGAACTTATGGATTCACAAAATTTTAGAAAAGCTAAAGGTAAGAGTGTCCAAAGCTACACACAAAAATTTATAAGAAGAGATTTAGTATTCGGTGTTGATTTATCTTCACAAGATACTCTCCTTAAATAAATAGGTGGATTACATAGTTATTTGAGACCTACTATACTTATGCTTAATCCCACCAATATAGATGAAGTATCTATTCATGAAACTAATTTAGAATCAAGAGGCAAGAATGTTCCTCAAGAGACTAGAAAGAAACCTTCGAAATATGGAGATAAAGGAAAGGGGAAGTTTAAAGGAAAAGGAAAAAAGAATGTCATTGTCAAGAAAGAGGGAGAGAATCTTATATGTAAACATTTTTCAAAAGAAGGCCATGATGAAGACAATTGTTGCAAATTACATCTAGAAATGAGACCAAAGGAGTCCAATAAAAAGGGAAAACAAAAGTCTGTCGTTGCAACTCAACAAGATCTAGGATTTGATTTAGGCGATGAAACAAAAATCACAGCCATGGGAATGAAAGGTATAGATTCTAATGCAAGTATTATTTCTTTAGTAATCCTATTGAATCTCAAAATGATAAATAAAGAAGTGATATTTTCATATCAGAGTCATTACAAAAGTTGATACATTGTTTGATAGTGGATCCCAAGTCAATATTATCTCTGAATCAATTTTCAAGAAATTAAATCTAGAAACTACACCTCATACTAAACCTTACCCTGTGGGTTGGGTATGTGATGATGTCAAATTACAAATGACAAGAAAATGTAAACTCAAATTTACCATCATTGCTAAATTTATAGATGAGGTATAGCTTGATGTTGTACTACTTGATATTTGTGGAATTGCTTTAGGGATTCCATACTTGTATGAATGAAAATCCATAGTCTATCATCATGAGAAAAAATATCATCATTTTAAAGATGGAGTTGAGTATATTGTTAGAGCACATTACAAGAAGATGAACTTATCTCTTGTTAGTGTTGGTTAGATGAAAAGGCTTGTAAATGTTAGTAAGAATTTTATGTTGTTAATGATTAAAGCTAAAGATATTGCTATAAAATATGAAGCTTTCATAGGATGTGATTCAAAACTAAAGCATAAATTGGTTGAAGTTGTTAACACTTATGACTAGATGTTTCAAGAACTTGAAGGGTTGCATCCTAAAAGAGGAATCCAACATGAAATTCACTTGTAGCACGATGCACCACTTCCAAATATTGGCATGTATAGAATGTCAATTTTGGAGAATGCAAAAATCAAGAAGCAAATTCAAGAGTTGCCAGACAAAGGGGTCATTAGGCCTAGCACATCTCCTATCCTATTGTCTTGGTTACAAAAAAATATGGTACATGGTGCATGTGTGTGGATTTCCAAGCTTTGAACAAGAGCACAATAAAGAATCGTTATCCTCTTCCTTGCATTAATGGTTTTTTAGATTAGTTAAAGGAAGTTGTTACTTTACTAAGTTAAATTTGAGAAGCGGTTACCATTAGATAAGGAATGTTGTAGATGATATTTGGAAAATTGCTTTCAAGACAAAACAAGGATTGTTTGAATGGTTAGTTATGTTGTTTAGGCTTTGCAATGCATCTGCAACATCATGAGAGTTATGAATGATGTGTTGCGACCATTCCTTGATGATTTTGTCATAGTTTACGTAGATGATATTGTGATTTCCAGTAAGACTCCTGAACAGCATGTCAATCATGTGAAACAAGTTTTAGATGGCTTGAAAAAAGAGAAGTTGTATTTGAAGATGTCTAAGTGTGAATTTCGGAAAACCTCTCAAGTTTATTTCATCCATATTATAAGAGGGGGTGAATTGAAGTTTGATCCCTCAAAATTCGAAGTCATTATGAATTGGCCTAAACCCAACAATGTAACATAAGTTAGGAGCTTTTTGGGAGAAACCCAATCTTGTAGAAAATTTATCGCTAACTTCTCACTCATTGCAACACCATTACATGCTTTGACAAGTGTGAAATAAGTCTTTCAGTGGGGAGGAAAGCAAAATAAAAACTTCAACGCTTTGAAAGATAAAATTAGTACATCACCAGTTCTATATCTTCCAGATCTTAAGCATCCATTTTAGATTAAACCGATGCAAGTGATTACGCCCTGGGATCAGTTTTGATGCAACATGGTAAACCAATTTGTTATCATTCTAAAACCTTTACCAATGTAGTGATTAACTATCTAACTTATGATAACGAGTTGTATGCTTTGGTACCAAGCGTGAAGAAATGGAAGCATTATTTGATGGGTAAATAAACAATTATTCATACTTTCCATCAACCTTTGCAATATTTACAATCACAAACCAAAATACAACAAGCTAGACATTTTAGGTGGATGGGATTCCTACAACAATTTGATTTGGTAATTAGGTACAAGAAAGGTAAATACAACAAAGTTGCAAATATGTTATCAAGCCATATTGTTAATGCATCTGCTATTCGTAAGCATAACTCAATCATGCATGAAAGTTATATTGGATAGTATGCTCAAGATGATAATTTAAAGATGTTTATGCAACTTTGAGTCAAGGAAATCATATTGAAGAGTTGGATTATCATGTTCATAACAAGTTGTTGTATCATTTTGGCAAGTTATGTGTTCCACAGAGTGAAAGATTCAATGTCATAAGGGAAGCACACACTTCTTTTATTAGTGGTCATTTTGGTATAAGAAAAAAATTGCTCAAATTCAGAGGTATTGTTATTGGCCTCGCATAAGTGAAACAATTTCAAAATATGTAAGGGGATGTCCCATGTGTGCTACTAGCAAGCCAAACAATAGGAAATTGGGTTTGTATACTACACTTCCTATTCCTTCTCGTCCTTGTCTAAGCACATATATAGATTTTGTAGGTGGACTACCAATGTCTAGGAAAGGTCATGATTATCTATATGGTTTTGTGGATCGATTCAACAAAATGTGTGTGTTGGTTCCATGTAAGAAACAATTTACAACTGAACAAACTGCAAAGATGTTCTTTCAAAATGTATGGGTTCACTTTAGGTTACCCACTTCTATTATTTATGATCGAGATTCTCGATTTATCGGGAAGTTTTGGTCAGGTTTATGGGAACTCATGGACACCAAGTTGAAGAAGAGCACCACATTTCATCCACAAATTGATGGCCAAAAAGAAGTAGTGAAATGAAAAATAGTGCATCTCCTTCGTGAATATTGTGGTAAGCATCCTAAACTTTGGGATGAACATTTGCATTACATCTAGCATACCTATAATCATGCCAAGCATTCATCTACACAAGTATATCCATTTGAATCTCATTTGGATTATTTGCTAAAGTTTCCTTTGGATTTAATATTTGGTAAAGACATTGCAATAGATGGACATAGTGATGTGGACAAAGCCAAGAATTTCATTGAATAAATTCAGCTAATGGATCAAATAGTACAAGAACATCTAGAGAAAAGCAAAGCAAAGTATAAAGAAAGACATGACAAGCATCGGGTTGATCATTATTTCGTAGTGGGAGATCAAGTTTGGTTGTATATTAGCAAGAAAATACTACAAGATTTATGAGCCCAAAAAATGGGTAACTTATTGGGCTCATTTTGCCTATCATTCTCAGTTAAATCCACCATTCTTCATAGTTCTATGCATGCTTTTGAATATATTTATGATAATTTAATGAATGAGAATAGTCACTTGACCACAAAGTCTAATACGTGCTTATTGCAAATTTTTGGACATCTTTTGAACCAAGGTCAAGCATTTATGAGCAAGTTGACAGCCAAATACGAAGGAACAAGGCTGAGGATTCATAGAAAGGGTGTTTCCAGCACTAAATGACCCCTTCCTCGAGTTCTCCACCATCAGCTCAGAGTTCAACAACCCACCAAAGATGATTTCAAGGGGTAGCCGAGCAGATTTTGTGAAGTGGCTGATTAACTGCAGTTTTGAGCAGCCAAGCTCCTAAAGTTAAGGAGGGATGTTGGAATTCCTCATGGTGCATAAGTAGGAAGGCTTCAAGTCTTGGTAGTTTAGCCATTGAACAATTGTTTTTTGCACTTTAGTGCAGCTCTGTATTTCAGCTCAACTTCGAGCTCTTACTGTAAATAGTTTTGTGACATGATTATTTTTTGAGTAATGGAGACAAATTTCACTTTGTACCATCTCTGAGCTCTACTAGGAGGTTGTAGCTCTTGGGTTTGGGCCCAAACCAAGTGCCAATATCTCCTTTGTGTACTTTTATGTGTCTTTGCTGCAGTCATAGAATAATTTCTGTTATTTAGGTTAAGATCTTGCTTTGCTACTTAGGTTGTTTTTGATGATTAAAATAGATTTTCATACTTCAGGTTGATTTGATAGTTTGGTAAAGGAAAAGATATGCAAAAAGACCATCAAGCCATCTTTGATCCCATCTCTCCCTTCTTGGGACCATGAGCTGAGACCAAGGCATACTTGTTGCCACAAAAACATTGTTTTTGCCTTTCCATGCAATTGCTAGTGTTAGATTTTTAGTTGGAAAAGTTGATACCAGTTGTATTTGCATGTTTAAGATCTATTCTTGCTTAGTTTCCATAGTTATCTCACATGATTTCCTGTCGATAAATTTATGTTCATCATGTTTCTGGTTTTTAGGTCAGATTAGGTCAAAATAGCTAAATCTCTGGTTTTCCTAGTCTTTGTTCGATTAGTTTTGGAAAATAGTGTGCAGAACACCTGTAATACCTCCCTGCCTATCCTTCCTCCATCATACAACCTGATCCAACCCCTAATCCAAGATTCCTTCCCTTCATTTTCCACCCTATTCCCATTTTCCCTAATTTCTACATTCTTGTGCAACATTGCTCCCTCCATCCTTGAACAAATCCAACCACCTTCATCACTCCTTAACCTCATTTACTAGGTCTGAGACCAATTTTCATCCTCATCCATCCTCCATTTCCCCTTTCCCACTTTTTTTCCATCACCAACCCTCTAAAATCCTCTTTCGGCTCTTCCTGCAGAACATC
>APFE030537082.1:198133-213898 GCA_000404065.3 Pinus taeda
AAAAAAAAATGAAAAGAAAAAATAAAAGAGAAAAAGAAAAATAAACCTAAGTTCTGTTGAATAATTGCAGGTTGCAGGAAGGACATTGTAGGTTAGGAGGATCGCACAAGACAAAGACAGAGGTCAGCACCAAGTTGCAAACATCCCTCACAATCCATTCCTCCATGACCACTACCCTTTCCTAAGATTTGGTCTCATTTGGGCTAAGATTTCACATTCTACAAGAAGTTTTGTGTCTTCTACAGGAAGTTTTGTGTCTCCTACAGGAAGTTCTGTGCCTTCTACAGGAAGATGTTGTAGAGTCTATAAACAAGCCAAAATCGATCTCCGAAGACGACTCAAAGGTTGGGAATCTGTCCATGAGGCCTGTAAACATCTCTATTTCCATCCATCGCCATGTGTCACCTTTTTCCATCTCCGTACACCCCCATTGCACTCATTTTTTTATGTTCCTGTACAATCACACACAGGAATCCTGTTTTCTTCATACTACCAGCAAAAAATTCTTAACGACAAATCAATCAACAACTTTTCACTCACCATACCTGTTACCCTCTGTCTATATTCCTCATCAGTCGAGACCCTCACCAGCAGTAGAGCCCTGCTCATTCTAGCTTGCATTCCAGGAGGAGAAGCAACTACAGAACATCCTACAAGAATCCTGTAGCAGCTGATCCCACTGAAAGACATACTCCAGAGACAGGGACAACAAAGTATGGTAGAAGAGACATGCATGGAGCTCTTCTTGAACGTAAGAACATCAACAGCAGTAAAGGCCAAGCATGCAGTATGCATGCAACAATAGCAAACGAAGGAATGGGTTCCAAAACCTGAAATCTGCATAACACGGCTGTGACCACGCCGGTAAGTGCCTAAACTCATTCTTCAATTGCATAAATCATATTTTAAAAGCTACATGACTATGGGAATGGTCCGGATTGGGTGGAATCGGTGGCCAACCAACTGGCCACTCGCGGCCAGTTACATATACTCGTGGAATCCAAATGAGCCCCGTTACATTCAAAACTATCGATTAGATGTGCAGCTAGCATGTGTGGAGTGTCCATTCAGAGAGAAATTGTTGGGACCGGTAGTGGTGGTGGCAAATAACGGGAGAGCAGAGGTGATGGCAGTCAGAAACATGCAGAAACATTATGTTTGTGACATTGGATCAACGGTCTGGTCCGGCCACCTCATCCCCTCACCACGAATCATGCCGCAGTTAAAAGATGCTCAGTCGAAACATGCACCACCCTCTGTTCATTCTACACTCACGACAGTCTCGACTAGAGTACGTATCCACTGCTTCCAAAAACAATTAACCAGTCATTCTCCACCAATTTTTCGGCCTGTTTTCAAAAATCTCCTGCTTATCAGGTTCTATCGGAAGCACAATTCCATTCTACAGGAACCGGGAGCCTTCTACAGGAAGGGTTCTACAAGAAAGGCAAAGAACCGCTTGGAAGAAAGGAAACCCAAAGTTTTCGTTGAATTTCAAGCTCCAAACGGGGTAGGCCTGAGAGAACTTCTCTGTGCATGATTTGTTTGTGCAAGGTGGTGAATTGAACGACATCAGATTGAAAAACAAAAGTCTACCTGTGTATTGAACAAACCGTTGAAAGATTGCCTGCATATTTCACTTTATTTACCTAGTTCTTTCTCTGCATTCTGAAATATCCTCATCAATTTTAAAATTCTCCTGTAAGGAAGATACATGCTGCAGTGGAGGCCACCCTGTGTGTATGAAAAAAAAACTAAATTTACGTATCTATCTATGTATTGAGAAGAGAATTTGTGTCTTTATGCTCTGTTATGCAAAAACAACATTCTCCTTTCAATAAACTAACAAAGGAATTCTGGGTGACAAAAACAAGGAAATTATTGCTATCAGGTATTGTAAGGAACACGCAAGAAACTTCTTCCTGGGTTCAGAAGACACCAAATTCAGCTATCCGTTGTTTCAGTGATTGACTGTTGTTTTCCTGAGCATTTCCTTTTCTGATTAATACCTAAGAAGAACACTCAACACCATGCCAGGGGGATTCATAAGGAAAGAGCCCTCAGACTCCAGCAAGCTATATGAGCACCCTGAGGTGGTGGACCTTTTCACTCGAGCAAATTGGATATCCTTCTTTGACAAAATTCAGGGTCACGATGAGGAGATAGCTGAAGAGTTTTTAATATACCTGAGACCACATTCAAAGACACATGCCACAGTTAGTTTTAGGGGTTTAACCCTAGAACTCACCCCTAAGCTCATCAGTAGAATTACTGGTCTACCATTGGGGCTCCCTTGGAGCAAGGAAGAGAGATCATTGGGACAAATTGTTATGAAAACATTTTTTCTGCCCAAGGAGCATCCTGTAGAAGACAAAAATGGAGTTAGAAGGACAAGCTTGCCCCCTCTCTGGAGGGAAGTTAGTTATCAAATTATGAAGTACATCACATGTGAAGGGAGGTTTAACATCATCTATGGATACCATTTCAAGTTGTTATGTGAATTAAGGCATGGGATTGACTTGCCTCCAGCTAAGAAACTAAGCATCCCATATTTCCTTCTTCAGTACCTAATTGAATGTGGTACAAAGCTAAATGAAGGGATCCAAGATTAGTTGGCCCACTATGGACTCATCAAACTGTTGGTGGAAGATGCTTTACACACCTACACTATCCCCATATCTTGGGAAATCTTCATAAACATGTCCAGAAATGATAACATTAGAACTTTGGCTGAAAACATAACTCCATTTAGCAGTGAGGATGGGGAGCAAATTGAAGAAATGGAGAAAAACAATGATGAGGGAACATAGGACATCCAAGCAGAGGGCAAAACAAGAGAAGCATAGGAAGACCATAAAGAAATTAGTAAGACTACTAAGCCTAAAAAAGAGGAAGAAACAACAACAAAAACAACAAGAGAAAAGAGGATACAGAGTAGAAAGGAAAAGGTCGAAAAGGCCCAAATGAAGGCTGCCATAGCTAAAGCAGGCACTCAGAAAGAGAAGGAAAAGGCACACCCTGAGATATCAGTCACACAGATAGAAACAATGGACACAGAGATTTCTACAGGAAGCGAAGAAAAAGACCAACAGGAAGAGAAATATTTGGAAACGTTGGCAAGGGAGGCAGCAGTTGTGCTTGCTGCATTAAGCACACCTGCAAAACAAAAAGGAAAGAGAAAGAGGAAAACCTCCATGTACTTTAAAGCCAGGAGGAGCACACAGATCAAAGTGGGCAAACCCCAGCCACAATCAAAGGAACCAATTGTCATTGAGGACACAACCACTAAACCAAAAGAAGAGTCTCCTTCAAAGATATCTATCACCTATGAAAGAGGAAGCCCAAAAACCTCCACTTGGAGAGAAAGAATTAGGATGATGGACTCAAAAATAGCTCTATAGGAAGTTGAAACATCTCTATAGGAAATTCTGGTGAAGTTAAAAGAAATCGAGAAATTGGAGGAGAAGGTAGCCAAACAACCGCAGGGAGAAGAAAAGACTGAAGAAATACTGGAGCCAAGCCCTCAGCCTAGCTTGGGCTCATATTACAACCTGTTAGAGGGTGGGAAGATCATCCCACATAATTTTGATGTACCACTCTTCTTTGCATTGGAACAAGAGTGGGTTAGGACTCACACTTGGATGAGGTTTGCCAAATCCAAGGGTGTTGGAGACATAGGCCACCTGGAGGAATAGCTAAAGGAATCAAGGAAAGAGTTGGCCATCGTGAGGCACATGGAAAGCAATCAGAGAGCCAAATTATAGGAAGAGAATGAGTTACTGAGAAAGAAGTTGTAGCTACAGGAAGGTCATAAGGAAGATAGGTCGTCCATTATGGGAGAGCAGCAGTAGCAAGAAGGACCTTTGGTAGACAGGGAAACAACTGAGGAACAACAAAGAGAAGAAAAGTTGCCAACTGATGTTGAGATGCTAACAAAACTACTATAGGAAAAGGAGCCATAAGCAGCAGAAGAAATACATGCTTTGAAACAATAGGTGCAAGAAAAAGAAGCCCAAGTAGCCTACATGGCCAGCTGGGCAGTAGAAGCCTTACAATGTAGGCAACCTGCCAAGTCATATGAATTATATCTTAAGGATCAATGGTTGCAATTTCAAATTAACACACTGGCCCAAAGGGGCACCATTCCATTCTAGAACTACAACCAGTTCATGTATTTGTGTGACAGTAGCTCAGTTGAATATAAGGCCAAGTTAGCAGAATTCTATTTACACAACTTGGCACTTCCAAACATGAATCTATGGGACCCCAATGCAGCTTTGGGAGATGCACAACTAATGGCCATGGCCTCTTGGTTAAACCATGAGGAAAGGAGGGCAGCAAAAATTCAAGAAGTTATGGACAGGGAGCTGAGTGAGCCACTCATGATCAGAGGAGAACCAGAAGATCCCTTGGAATTAGTGTATGCCCATCATCACCTGGCCAACAACCCTCAAGTTCTCCTAGAATACATTGAAAGACAAGCTCAGGCCATTGCTCACTTTGAGGACATGGAGAGACTATTAGGTGACAATTGCATCCATGCTTGCACAAGGAGATGGAACACATTGTCCCACAGTCTGAAAATAAGAGAGTACCACTCCCCAACAAGGATGCGGGAGGCTTTGGCCAGAGTACCCCTCTACAAATAGTCAATGCAAAAGAAGGCCAACTAGATTGGCCTAAATTTCATTCCTCCATTGCTTTTAGGACTGCTGGAAGGGGTCAAAGAAGAAGAAGAACACAGCCAGTGGGAGGAAGTAGAGAGAAAAGCAGAGTTTCATGACCAAGAAGAGGACATCACCTCGGAAGCCTGGGATGTCAGAGAGACAGTCAAAGCAATCAAAGATGATGAGCTGGATTAGTTGCTCAGAGGATGAGCAACACATTCACTAGGGAGGTGATGATGAGCCCCAAAAATGGGTAACTTATTGGGCTCATTTTGCCTATTATTCTCGATTAAATCCACCATTATTCATATTTCTATGCATGCTTTTGAATATATTTATGATAATTGAATGAATGAGAATAGTCACTTGACCACAAAGTCTAATATGTGATTATTGTAGATTTTTGGACATCTTTTGGACCATGGTCAAGCTTTTATGAGCAAGTTGATAGCCAAACATGAAGGAACAAGGCTGAGGATTCGTAGGAAGGGTGTCTCCAGCACTAAATTACCCCTTCCTCGAGTTCTCCACCATCAGTTCGGAGTTCAACATTCCACTAAAGATGATTTCAAGGGGCAGCCGAGCAGATTTTGTGAAGTGGTTGATTAACTGCAGCTTTGAGTAGCCAAGCGTCTAAAGTTAAGGAGGGCTATTGGGATTCCTCGTGGTGCATAAGTAGGAAAGATTCAAGCCTTGGTAGTTTAGCCATTGAACAGTTGTTTTTCGCACTTTAGTGCAGCTCTGCATTTCAGCTCAACTTCGAACTCTTACTGTAAACAATTTTATGACATGATTATTTTTTGAGTAATGCAGATAAATTTCACTTTGTACCAGCTTTGAGCTCTCCTAGTAGGCTGTAGCTCTTGGGGTTGGGCCCAACCCAAGTGCCAATATCTCCTTTGTGTACTTTTATGTGTCTTTGCTGTATTCATAGAATAATTTTTGTTATTTAGGTTAAGATCTTGCATTGCTACTTAGGTTGTTTTTGATGATTAAAATAGCTTTTCATACTTCAGGTTGATTTGATAGTTTGGTAAAGGAAAAGATATGCAAAAATGCCATCAAGCCATCCTTGATCCCATCTCTCCCTCCTTGGGACCATGAGCTGAGACCAAGGCATACTTGCTGCCACAAAAACATTGTTTTTGCCTTTCCATGCAATTGCTAGTGTTAGATTTTTAGTTGGAAAAGTTAATACTAGTTGTACTTGCATGTTTAAGATCTATTTTTGCTTAGTTTCCATAGTTATCTCGCATGATTTCCTGTCAATAAACTTCTGTTCATCATGTTTCTGGTTTTTAGGTCAGATTAGGTCAAAATAGCTAGATCTCTAGTTTTCCTAGTCTTTGTTCAACTAGTTTTGGAAAATAGTGTGCAGAACACCTGTAATACCTCCATGCCTATCCTTCCTCCATCATACAATCTGCTCCAACCCCTAATCCAAGATTCCTTCCCTTCATTTTCCACACTGTTCCCATTTGCCCTAATTTCTACATTCTTATGCAACATTGCTCCCTCCATCCTTGAACAAATCCAACCACCTTCATCACTCCTTAGCCTCATTTACCAGGTCCTAGACCCCTTTTCATCCTCATCCATCCTCCATTTCCACTTTCCCACCGTTTTTCCACCATCAACCCTCTAAAATCCTCTTTTGGCTCTTCCTGTAGAACATCCTATAGAGCATTTTGTGGAACCCCTGCTGACTTCCTGTAGAAGTTCACATGAGTAGTTTTTCAAGACTTGATCATTGTGAAACTCTCTGGAAGGGTGCTAGGGACTCCTTAACCCCTCTTCTCACCTTCTCAACCTCCTGCAAGCGCCTACTCCATTTCCTTTCGCCAATCAACCTCTACATAATAAAAAATCATTCAAGCACATGCATAATAATTCTACAAACTTACTCAAAAATGCAAAATGATGTTTTTTCCATATTTTACTTCAGGAGTAGCTTAGTCACATGCATTTTACCTTTCCAAGAGTCAATGGCATCCATTTCCACTGCTTTCATCTCTTTTCTTGCACCAGTAGGGTTAGTCGGTAAAACTAGGGTTTGCATCTCTTTTCAGATTTCAGCGTCTTTCTGCAAGTAGACTAGCCTCCTTCGAGTTAGCTTTCATCCATAATAGTTAGAAGCTTCTTCTAAGAGCTCATAGAAGTTGGCTTAAGCTCCTAGCAGACTTGTGCTAGCTGATCAAGTGACAACCTGCGGCAAGAGCTAGTACTTGTGCATATAGCACCGTCGCTTCCAAGTTTGTTACAAACAACCAGGTTGATGAAAGTAAAGAAGGGAGTCCCAGGAGTTGCAGCATCATTGCTGCAATACTGGATCTTGCCAAAGATGAAGGTAAAAATCTCAAGCCAATTAGATATGGTCCTTTCAAAATCTTGGAGAAGATTGGTAACAATGCTTTCCGATTAGATTTTCCACCTTATATGCAAATTTATTTTGTTATGAATGTGGAAAAATTGAGATTGTATGAGCCTCCAATGATCAATGGTCATGAAGAGAATGTTCATATTCCATCTATAAAAATAAAAATTTCTCTTGAATATTTAAATGAGTTGCAGGAAGACTCAATTCTTAGCACGAGGATAAGGACTTCATACAGAGGAAATGTGGAGTATCTTCGAGTGGAGCTCAAAGGTACCAATCCAAGTAAAGCAAGGTGGATTGAGATCGGGAAAGTGAGGGAGTTATACCCTCACTTAATTGTTGAGTAAAAATAGACATTTGGTGGTCCAAAAGCTTCTAGTGGGGAAGAATGATCCAGAGGATAAAGATATGCTTAAAAATCAAATTGCTCAAATTCTCCCTAAATCGACACCAAATCTTACCTCTCATCGTTATGATTCCAATGATGATTAAATCACCTCAATCCAACATCATATGAGGAAGTTATCACATTATAAATTTTTTGGTAAAAAACTAAAAGGTCAACTTGCAAGGTTGATTGGGCAGACCATACGTTGACATAGCACTAACATCAGCAAGATGACTAGGCGGTATAGTGGTTTGACAAGCCAATGAGGCTAGGACAAGTGGCAAGTTTCTGTTGGTTGTGGTGATTGTGGTTGGTCCAACCATATACCACCATGTGGCCCAATGAAAGGTTGCAACGTGGCCCTATGGGAGGCCACCACGTGGCTCTGCTTTATTTGAAAAAAAAAATTGTTGATGGAATGACCAACCTTGACGGGGTTCGACCCTGCGACATGTGGCAAGCTAACCATCATCATTACCACTACACCGCATGATGTTTCTTATTATATAACATGGCTCATTTATATTTATTGTTTAACAATTTGGTAGTTTTGGAGGGGGGCAGATCAGTGGGCTCGCTTAATCAGCCCAATCTCGAGGCATATGGAATATCACTTAACTATGGGCGGAGGTGGAAGGGGCAGGGAGTTGGCCTCCAACCCCAGTTATATCAATACAATGTAACCAATGACATATACAATGGGAGGGGCAGGCGCATGGCACCCTGCCCACATCTAGCCCGTGGTTTTTGTAACCATATGTGACCAGGAGTAGAGGGTCAATGGGGGGCGTGACCTCTGGACTATGCTCCCCATTCATATGGCACCATGTGACTGAACAGACGACAAAAGTTAGGGGGCAGTGCCAAACTAAAGGTTCGACAATTTGCACCATTTTCGGTAGATTTGCTACCGAATCCCCACAAATTTATTGTTGTGCATATTCGCCAAAGGTAGAATCTGTGGCCAGTTTTGACAAAAGGTCAATTTTGCAGAATAATTAGTAGTGAAATGAAGAAGGAGGCCTAACTTAGCCATTCTTAGCCTTTTGGGTCCAAGAAGAGCATACACAGGGGGTTTTGGGTGTCCTGAACACAATGGCAGTGTTATTTTTGCAATTTGAGCATTGTATGTTGATGAAATTTCAAATTTGATCATATAATATAAAGGGCCAACATTGGAAGTTGGACTCAGAGATGTAGTCCAAGAGGGGTGAGCATCATCATCAAATTGTTGTTTTGTGATGTTGCATGTTGCCTATTTTTCACTGTTTAAATCTATAAAACTTAATTAAGTTTACTATGTTAATGAGCTTTTCCAATTTCAATCCATTGCCCACAAGACATAAACTAGTTTGCAAAATTTTATAAGAAACCTTCAATTTTTAATTTCAAATCTCTTTGGCTCATAATCTCAGATTAATTTGGCCTTTGGGTTACCATTTAACCTGAATCCACTTCACCAAGTCTTGCTCCTTCAGCCAAATGCCAATAAATTTACAAATTAGAGCATGGTCTTTCATGTGTGGTTGATATCCCTCCAATTTGTTTTGTGGCACCACAAATTTAGGGTTTACTGTCGCTTTCGTTTAAACATCTCCCTTTGAGGCAAGATTACCATTATGCACTGAGCAATTGACTTTTGTTTTTATTGTCGTTTCCCATAGAATTTTTTGTGTCCCTTATGATAGGTTGTTTATAACTAGTTACAACATTTTTATAAGAAAGACTTACACCCCTCCCCGACTCCACTCATACCGCTAATCAAATCCATCCAAAAATAATATCAAAATAGAATACAACACTTTGAGAAAATGTCTTTATAACTATATTATTTAATATTATAAATAATAAATTGATTTTTTTTAAACATGATCTACCATATACCATAACATTGATAAATATTTCTCTTGATTAGAAATTAATACATCCACTTTAAAACATAATTATCTTCCCATTAAAACTTTCCGTTTATTAATAAATCAAATCTTTATTGTCATTATACAACTTTTAAGGATTCCAAACTCTTTTGTTTACTGCATGTCACAGGAATGCTTTTGGAAAGGAGAGCAAGCACATATAAGATATTTATATGTGGCATGCCATCTGAGTTGAATTAATGAAATGTCATGATTTCACAACAATACTTTTATAACATATCTGAATTGGTTTAGAATATGTTAAATTGAAAAATCTTGTTACCTAATTAGATGGACTTGAGTGGATTATCTTATCTATTTCAAGAGAGTGAAAGCATTTTATAGACTAACTGAATCATGTGAGAAAACTACAACCGATATCTATGTAAAGAAGTGTAATAGATAGACTTGAGTGGATTATTTTTTTTTAATAGATAGACTTGAGTGGATTTTGTTTTTTACTCTCTAAGAGAGTAAAAGTATTTTATAGATTATTGGGAAATATATCATTAAGTATTAATTAAATAAATAGTCAAATAATTGGGTAAATATTGATAAACATCAAACATTAAAAAAATGAATTAATATTTTATAATTTATTATATTAAAAGTTTTTATAAAAATATAATTTAAATTACTGAGATTATCTTTAAAAATATTTTTTATTTATTAATTGATAAAAAAACTAAAAAAATTCAATCAATAGACGAAGTCTAATTAAGAAATGAAATGTGTTTTTTTGGGTTTAGAATAGATAACATAATTTCTTAGAAAGATTGTGATTTCTTCTTGTTTGAAATACACGTTGAGATCGCCATAATAAATTTAGCACCTTAAAAATCCTTAAGGTACAAGATGTTTGTAAATTAAACATCTTAAATTTATGATTCTTAAAAATATATATAGATTTGGGGCAAAATTAACCAGAGAAAGTGTCCATGAAAAAGTTATCTAGTCTATTGCTTGAAGTTCAACATATATACATTTAAAAAAACATATAACAAGATTCTTACAAACGGCAGAAGATCTGCACTCTTTTTATGCCATAGAAATTGCTTAACCTTGTCTAAATAGGTTTCATTTATAATATTATACAATCAGTATCAATGGCTCGATTATATCTACATATAAAAAAAACTATAACTCATTTAAATAGGATAATATATATATATTTCCAACGATTAAATTACTGTTATATATAGTATGATATTAGGTAGATGTTAAATGCATGTAGTTAAGAATATATTGTTAATAAAAATGTAATTTTTTACAATGTTGAAGCTTAGTGAATTGTAAGTAGATAATGTAGAAGGTGTACATTATGAAATGTGGAATAAGATAGAAATAAAGTGAAGAAAAAAATAAAATAAAAATAACGCTAAGACGGTGCTTTAAGAAATTAATTGGGGAAAACGCTGAAATGGCAATTCATCATACAAAAGAAAAGCCCTACAAGGAGTTAAAAGTCAATTAAAACATGCATCAACCCCCAACATTGAATTAAACCTCAGATGTTTTAAAGTCAAAACGAGAATATTTTTCCAAAACATCTTGGTCTCATTACAAAGTACAAAATTCTCGAGTCTTGGTCACTTTACATTGCACAATCTCACATCATAAAGTTCTTGATATCACAAGAAACAAAGATTTCTATAATGTTGAAGTTCTTTTATGGTTGCTTTTTCTCTTTCTTCCATTTGAATGGGTCGTACTTGATATGCAAGAATAATGGTTATTGTCTCCTCCTTTCTTCTTGAGATGGCATAAGAAAATTATTAAAAATGTTTTGTTTTTTTTATTTTTAATAATTAAAGTGTTAAGATAGTGAGGATAGTTATTATCATAAATGTAGATCGATGGAACCCGGAAGAGATAGAGAAACTCCGACTTATTCTTTTCTAGCTGAGTCGAGCTCCCAACTAACAAGCCCGGAGGTTTCCCTGTGGAAAATGTTTTATATAATGCAAAAAAATTATCATAATATTTTTTTCAACTTAGAAGTGAGGATAGTTATTATTGATTGTTATTCATAAATGTAGATCGACTTATCATTGTTATTCAAGGAAAACCACGTTACTTAGAATAATTTGTTAATAGTTCATAAGGGGCCACACGTTCACTCCTACAAGATGCCTCTAGGTCTTAAGTTATTAACATGTTTCCTTACGTCCGAGGAAGGCAAGCGCTTAGCCACGCAAAAGCATTTTTAGGGCATACTCTAGGAAATAGGTCTTTTAATTAAAGGAATAGTTTGCTATTTAATGTATAATAAATATTTTTATTAAATAAAATTTATTAGATAGTTTGAGTGTACAATTAATAAATGTAAAATGGTTTTATTAAAGAAGGTTTGTTCGATAATTGATGTAGTCTCATCAATGAATGCTTACTAGGTGGTTAGAGTTTTGGGTAGATAAAAACTATTTATAATACTATAAGTTATATGATTGGGTGGTTAGAGTTTCAGAAACTATTTATAATAGCATAAGCTATGTAATTGGGTGCTAAGTGGTTATATTGTATTGGAAATATGCTTAATTGGAGATTTCACCTTAGAAGAGGCAAGTGAATAACACTTCTTATTTAGAATATTAACAAGGGCTACATAATAGTGAGTCACTCCCGCTTAGTTTAAATATAATTAAATTAGAAAAATGTATTTCAACGAAGGCACCAAACTATACTTCAACATGTTGTAGAAATAGCATCAAGATATATATATATATATAGTATATATCCACTTCAAAGGCTACAAAGAAGTATTATATCCAAATAGAGTATATCAACGAGACCACAAAGAAGTATTATATCTGAGCATATATGTATCTACTCAAAAGCTGCAAAGAAATATTATCTCTAAACAAAATATATCAATGAGACTGTAGAGAAGTGTTATATCTAAACAGATAATAATAACACAAAATTCAATAAAATCGCAAAAAAATATTATACCCAAACATACATATATATATATATATATAAACCCCAAACACTGTAATAAACCATTTTCCTAAACAAAATATACCACTTTCTATATTTTAGAATATTTATAACCATTCAAAAAAATATATATCATGTAAATACTTCACTCTCACTATTTTCTTTTTTAATAAGAAATTCCCATCAACTATTTTTATAAACAAACATTATACTGGCTACAATGGTTATTATAAACTCAACATCTACATGGTTCCTAATGTTCAATTATTTATACATTTATTAGTAAAGGTATTATAATGTTATTTCTTTCTATTTTCTTATGTTATTCTTTTGAATTTGTTTGTAATTTGTTCGAAAGTATCACAAAACATATGCACAAATATGCTACCACAACAGTTGGTGTCAGCCCAATGTTACTTGCCACTGTGTACAACTTTGAACCTTTTTATTATTATGAGATATTGTTTGCATAGCGCAAGTGGTTTAATATGTAGGCAAGCATATTATATTTCATATGTTTTTATGAAATATGAACAATAGTCCATCCAAATTTGTGGATATATGTAATGTTAACCATCAACGGTATTTATATACTCGAATTATATTACACCAATCATCCATGGTTTTATAATTCTCACCATGTTTTATTTAAAATGATACCATGCCATACGGTAATGTTTAATAGAGCATTGATTATATAAATGATATTGTTCTCTCACGGTTAATATTTATTTCGAATCGCAATGAATGTTGGTTTTCGGTGGTTGTTTTATGCTCATGCGTGGAACTCAAGCCTAATGTTACATGATGAGCCTTAATATTCCCAGAAAAGTGTTGTAATTTTTGAGGTTAATAATTTTAATTATCAATGTGGGGTTTGTACACATTTAAGATATGAGAGTGCTATACGCGCAATAGGATAAGTTTTATTCAAGTTACTCTGAAGCAATGGACAAGACCAAAATATATAGAGACCACTCTATCAACCAAATTTAGATTTGCAAGAAAAAAGGAAAGTTCTAATCTACTTGCAAGAATGAAAATGTTAATCTATCTAGCAAAAATGTAAATACCAACTTACTTGCTCAAATATAAATGTTAAACATACTTGCAGAAATAAAGGCCACACTACTTGCAACAATGTAAAGGCTACACTACTTGCAAAAATGTAAAGGCTACATTACTCGTAGAAGATAGACATCTAACCTACTTGCAAAATGTAAATGTTGCATCAAAATGGAACCTAGTCTATGCACATAAATGACAATGCTTAAAACAAAACCCTAGCTTTAATAAGCATGAAATAGAGAAAGTTATTCTAATATACCTTACATAAAGTAAAGAGTATGAAATCAAACTTCAATTATCGCATTCAAGAGAGATTATATCAACAGAGTTCATTAGGTGCTTCATAAACTAATCATGAAAATTATCACTATGTCATTCAATTCATGAACCTCTCTTCTAACCCTAATTGCTAAATTGTTTTGTAGTGGTAGAAAGGCAAGTCATAAATGGTCTTTGGTATTCCTCAACCATGGTTTTAGAGCATAAGGAACATTATTCAGGGCTACGAGGAAGAAAACAAGCTTCAAGGACAATTTTGGTCAAGTTTGGAGGGATTTTACAAGGTGTTACAAGATGCTATCAAATTCTTACATGATGCTACATGATTGAATTTGTGAGCATACTGAGGTTGAGAAAGTCGATCTGAAGGTAGCAGGGCGTAATGGAGGGTAGATGAAGGTTGTATGAGGCCTTCAAAAATATTATTACCCTTCAAGGGCCCATCTTTCACAAAAACCAATGCACATGGTGGCCCTCAACAACCTAGAAATGTACCCTCTGTGAAGTACATTTTGGAGGAGTTGTTGGGGTAGAAAGGAAGAAGCTGGTGGTAGGATAAGGATTATAAATGAGAATGTTAACCCTGAAAATCAACAGTAGTACCTACACACCATAGAAAGTTACTCAATCTTGCTAATCATCTAGAGCATGTTAGCAATGCAAATTGCAAAAAGGTTGAAATAACAAAGACATGTTGAGTTGAATTTTATTTGAAATTTAACTATTGCATTAAAATACAACCTATATTGAAGTATGCACAAGACCTTCATCCACAAGGGACTATGCTTCCAATGCTTAAAGAAAACTGCTAAACCAATCACTAATTTGCAGAAAACAAAGGTGCAAGAAGAAGACTAATCTAGGATCTAACAACTACAAAAGAAAGTAACTATATATTTTTCGCTTACCAGCACAACATCCTTAACCATACTTCCCACAAGAGAGGTGGTAATTATACCTTCACAAGCAATTTTTCATAAATAAAGTTTGTCGAGAAGGAAATAAAATATTGCTAGGGAAGAAAATGCATAAATAAAATACACATGAGAGGGACTAGAGCCTCTGGGTTGGGCCCTAACCCAAGGGGACTCAACCCTCTAAAACAAGCTCAAATTTTGGATAACATAAGGTTTCTCATTAATATAAAATAGTTCTCAAGTACATGACAAAAGAATGAAGATGACAAGTTTGAGCTCCTAGCTCTTAGTAGTCTTTATCTTCTCCAAAAGTTTGGAATCTTATTGCGTCCTTCAGCTTCCTTATTTATACAAAAATGACTTAGGGGTAGCCTCCTTGGAAAGAGGGTTGCTTCTCTCCAAAATCCCTACAAAGGTGGATCAAGCTCCTTGAGATCCTCACAATCCTTGAGTGTATTAGTTGTTAGCGGATCTTCGAGCTGTGGGTGATTAAATAGAGGGAGAAATTCAAGTTATAGGTGACTAAATGTTCGGGATAAGCCCCCTACATCTCCTCCAACTTCCTTCAATGTATCCTTGCATAGTAAATGCACTTCAAATGCACTCTTTTCCTGCACATTAATAATATTAGGACATGAGATATGTCAAACATCCTTTAGTCTTCCTAATAAACACATTATAGCCAAAAATATGTTAAATGTGAGGAAAGAGGTAAATATAGCCTGTAGGATGCCCAGATGGGTGTTATGATATACCTATTAATGAGACCTATAATCACCCCCCTACTGAAGGTGTTGCTCACCCTCTGAGCAACTCAACCATTCAATTCCATCTCATACATAGCCCTGGTAGTTTCCCTAACATCCCAAGCTATCTTTGAAGGAGTGAACTTTGGAGGGTGGAACCCTACATGTTTTTCTATTTCTTCCCACCCATGTTGCTCTTCAATCTTCTCTTTCCTTTCTTGTAGCCCTGACAACTAGCAATAAAGGAAGGTTGAATATCCCTCCAATCTGTTGTGCAACACCACAAACTTAGGGTTTGCTATTGCTTTCATTAAACATCTCCCTTTGAGGCAAGAGAGTCATTGTGAATCGAGCAATCGGTTTTGCTCTTGTTGTTGTTTCCCGTAAAAGTTTTTGTGTCCCTTATAATACATTATTGATAACCAGTTACAACATTTCTATAAGAAAAGCTTATACCCTCCCATAGC
>APFE030537082.1:216359-286078 GCA_000404065.3 Pinus taeda
AGAATAGGATAGGGTGTATTGCTTTTAATTTTGAGATTATACGTTATAAAATGCTTCTGGATTTGCTCAATCTTTCTCCAAGATTCTCTAGAGATGTTGCAACCCCAAACCTCACATCCATATAAGATAACAGGAGTGGCTAAAGTTTCAAAGAGGAACTTCTTTTTATCCCACATTACGAGGTTTTCTGTTTTACAATTATTTTCAAGGCCAAAATAAGCTTTCCACCCCCCATTAATCCTTTTCTCAATGCTATAGTTTCAGTTGAGCTTGTGATGAATATCAATTCCTAGGTACTTGTAAGAAGACACTTTGATAATCATTAGCATAAGTTTCCTTCTTGGATTTCATAATCATAACTTTTGTTTTTTCAGTGTTAACAGTGATACCCATGGTAGAGCAGAAATCCTTAAGAAGTCTAAGTTGCTTATCAAGATCAGATGGGTACCTTGTGAGAAGAACAATATCGTCAGCATAGAGAAGAAGGATGATGACTATCCCAGCTAAGATCGTGCCAGCACAACCTGCTTCTTCTAAAAAACCTTCTAGCTTGTCGATGTAAATGCCAAATAGGGTAGGGGAGAGGGCGAAACCTTGTTTAACTATGATATTACACTTAATATCTTTCGACCACCCCTCATTGCTCTTTAGCTTGGCAATTACATTCTCATATAATCTTATAGTGACAACTCTCAACTCGAAAGGAACCTTTATTTCTTCTAATCTATTCCATAGGTTGTTTCTAGGAACCATATTGAAAGCCTTTCTAAAGTCCACAAAGCAACAAAAGAGATTGGATTTATCATTGCAGCATTTCTCCACAATGATCCTAAGCTTAACAAGGTGGTATGTTGTTGAGTGCCACCTTCTAAGACCCGCCTGGCCTTTAGCCCGCTTACCTTCACTTTCAAGCCATATGCTCAACTTCTTTTCCAAAATAATACCGTATAACTTGGCTTAGAGAGGGTTGATCATAATTATCCAATAATTAGAGGGGTTATTTGTATCCCCACTTTTAAAAGTAGGGATAATGAGGCTCTGAGTCCATGGTTTAGGGAACTCTTGCTTGACTGCTTGATTGAAAAGCTTGTGGATGTGGGGGATGAGGATAAGACCTCCAATTTTTAAGATTTCCACTTGGTAACCTTCAATGTCCTTAGCTTTCCCATTTGCTAGACGTTTAACCCCAAAATCAATGTCTTCTAATGAGAAACTTCTTTTGTTGTGAGCATGGTTTCAAAGTTATCCATGATATTTGGAGCTTCATAAAGTTTTTTAAGATAGGAATTCCAATTGTGTAAAATGATTTTATTATTATCTTTAGTTTTCATAGTTAGAATCTGCTTCCAGAATTTCTTAAAAGCTACCTAGAAAAATATAAAAAATTCGCTTGTCTTTAATAATTAGATTAAAATTATAAAAATTCTATTCTAATATAAATAAAACTATATTTGCAAAAAAAATCAAAATTAAAAATAAAGCTAAGAAAGTGCTTTAAGAAAATAATTGTGGAAAATAATGCCAGTTCATCATACAAAAGAAAAGCTCTACCAGGAGTTAAAAGTCAATTAAACATGCATCAACCCCCAATATTGAATTAAACATAAGGGGTATTAAAGTTAAAACGAGAATATTTTTCCAAACATCTTGGTCTCATTAAAAAGTACAAAATTCTCGGATCTTGGTCAAAGTTTTTGATATCACAAGAAACAAAGATTTCTATAATGTTGAAGTTTTTTTTTGTCTGTTGCTTTTTGTTTTCTCATTTGAATGGGTCACATTTGTTAGGTAAGAATAATGTTTATTTTTTTATTTTTTATTTTTTTAAGTAAGAAGGTAAGAAGGTGGCATATTATTATTTTTTTATTATTATTGGAAAAGGGTGGTATTTAATTTAAAAATTAAGAAAGGCATTAAAAATAAAAAGGAAATATTATATATTTAATAACTAAAGTGTTAAGGTTTTATTTTAACTTTTTAATGTTTTTATATGATAGGAAAATTTTATCATAATTCAATTTTTAAATTGGTAGTGAGGATTATTAGTCGTTGTTATCTATAAATGCATGTTAACTCATCATTGTTATTCAAGGAAAACCACATCATTTCGAAAAGCTTGTTGGTAGTCCATAAAGGGGTAGACTTTCACCCCGACCAAATGCTTCTAAGTCTTGGGTCGTTACCTTGTTTCCTTATGTCTGAGGAAGACAAGCTCTTAGCCAAGCAGAAGCAGTTTTAGGGCATACTCTAGGCCCTATGTCTTTTAATTAAAGAAATAATTTGTTGTTTAATGTATAATAAATATTTGTATTAAATAAAATTTATTAGATAATTAGAATATGTAATTAATAAATGTAAAATGGTTTTCTTAAAGAAGGTTTGTTAGGTAATTGATGTTGTCTCATTAATGAATGCTTACTAGGTGCTTAGAGTTTTGGATAGATAAAAACTATTTATAATAGTAAAAGCTATATAATTGGGTGGTTAGACTAATAGATAGATAGAAACTATTTATAATAGCATAAGCTATGTAATTGGGTGCCAAACGATTATATTGTATTGGAGATATGCTTAATTGGGGGTTTCACCCTAGAAGAGGCAAGTGAAGAACACTTATTATTAGAATATTAACAAGGGCTACATAGTAGTGAGTCCCTGTCGCTTAGTTTAAATATAAAAAATTAGAAAAATGTATTCCAATAAATACACCAAACTATACTTCAACAAGTTGTAGAAATAGCACCGAGCTATATATATGTCCACTTCAAAGGTTGCAAAGAAATATTATATCCGAGTAGAGTATATCAATGAGGCCATAAAAAGTATTATATTCGAGAATATATATGTCTACCGCAGGGGCCACAAAGAAATATTATCTCTGAGTAAAATATATCAAGGAGGCCGGATAAATGTTATATCCGAACAGGTATTTATATACTCGTATTACATTACACCAATACCCATAGTTGTATAATTCTCACCATGGTTTATTTAAAATGATACCATGCCACACGATAATGTTTAATAGAGCATTGATTATATAAATGATATCGTTCTCTCACGGTTAATATTTATTTTGAATCGTATGCAATGAATGTTGGTTTTTGGGATTGTTTCATGCTGATGCGTGGAACTTAACTTTGATGTCGCATGATAAGTTCTAGTATCGTAATAAGAGTGTAGTTATTTTTAAGGTTACCAATTTTAATTATTAATTTAGGGTTTGTATAAACTTAAGATATGGTAGTGTTATATGTATAATAGGTTAAATTTTATTCAAGTTTCTTTGAAGTGATGGATTAGACAAAAGTATACAAAGGCCATTTTATCAACTGAATCTAGATTTACAAGAAAAGGGATTTCATCAAAGGAAAGTTCTAATCTACTCGCAGGAATGGAAATGTTAATATGCTTTGCAAAAATGTAAATACAAACTTACTTTCTCAAATATATATGTTAAACCTACTTGTAGAATTATAAAGAATATACTACTTGTAGAAATGTAAAGGCTACACTACTTGTAGAAGATAGACATCTAGCCTATTTGCAGAATGTAGATGTTGCATCAAAAGGAAACCTAGTATATGCACATAAATGACAATGCTTGAAACATAAACCCTAGCTTTAAGAAGCATAAAATGGAGAAAGCAATTCTAATCTACCTTGGATAAAGTCAAGATTATGAAATCAACCTCAATCACTTTATTCAAGAGAGATTATATCAACAGAGTCCATTAGGTGTTTCATAAAATAATCATGAAAATCATCACTGTGTCATTCAATTCATGAACTTGTCTTCTAACCCTAATTGTTGAAATGTGTTGCAATGGAAGAAAGGCAAGTCCTACATGGTCTTTGGTATTCCTCAAACATGGTTTTAGATCTTAAGGGACATTATTTAGGGTTGTGAGGCAAAAATCAAACTTCAAGGACAATTATGGTCAAGTTTGGAGGGCTATTACATGGTGCTATAGGATGCTACATGATTGAATTTGTGAGCATTCTAAGGGTAAGAAAGGTGATCTTAAGGTAGGAGAGGGTAATAGAGGGTAGATGAATGTTGTGTGAGGCCCTTGCCAAGCTTATTACCATTCATGGGCCCATCTTGCACAAAAACCAATGCACACAATGACCCTTAACAACCCATCAATGTACTCTCGATGAACAACATTTTGGAGGAGTTGTTGGGGTAGAAAGGAAGAACTAGTGATAGGATAAGGAGAATAAATAACAATGCTAACCCCGTAAATCAACAATTTTACCTGCACATGACAAAAAGTCACTCAATCTTGCAAATCATCTAGAGCATTTTAACAATGAAAATTGCAAAAAAGTTGAAATTACAAAGAAAGGATGTGTTGATTTTTTTTTTTTTAAATTTAACTTTTGCATTGAAAGACAACCTATATTGAAGTCTGCAGAAGATCTTCATCCATAAAGGTCTATGTTTCCTATGCTTAAAGAAAATTGTTAAACCAATCACTAATTTGTAGAAAACAGAGGTGCAAAAAGAAGTCTAATATGGGATCTAACAACTGCAAAAGAAAGTAACTATATCCAACACAACATCCTCAACCACACTTCCCATAAGAGAGGTGGTAATTAGACCTACACAACCAATTTTTCATAAACAAATTCTGTCAAGAAGGAAATAAAATATTGCTAGGGAAGAAAATGCATAAATAAAATACTCATGAGAGAGACTAGAGCCTGTAGGTTGGGCCCTAACCCAAGGGGGTTCAAATTCAGGATAATAGAAGGACTCTCATTAACATAAAATAATGCTCAAGTACATGAAAAAGGAATGAAGATGACAAGTTCTAGTTCCTAGCTCTTAGTAATATCTATCTTCTCCAAAGGTTTGAATCATATTGAGCCCTTGGGCTTCCTTATTTATACAAAAATGATTGAGGGGTAGCCTCCTTGGAAAGAGGGTTGTTTCCCTCCAAAATCCCTAGAAAGGTGGATCTATCTCCTTGAGATCCTCACAATCCTTGAGTGTATCAGTTGTTTGTGGATCTTCGAACTATGAGTGTGATCTAGGTGGCTCCAGAAATGCTCAGAATTAAGAAGTGGCTCAGAAAAGGCTCAAAAATCAAAGTTCTCATATTTCACACTAAAAGGACCATATTGTAGTTCTCATCGTCCTGATTCCAATGGCGTGAGTGGCACTCAAATATGAGTTCATATGCTCAATATATTTGCGGTCAAATTTTTTCTAAAACTTGACCAAGTGACAGTCACTAACGAGGCAATAATTTGGTGAAGGGATGGTGCAAGAAAAATGATGGCCCTAACAACCTAATTTTTTACCTACTTAATTTGTCTGGTAAAACTAGTCAAATTATTTTTGACAGCTTGTTTTAAATAAAACAAAAACAAAAAATAAAAAATAAAAAATAAAAATTATATGGGTCATTTGGCTAGCAGTCAAACTCGACCAACTGGGCCCCAATCACTACTATTTTTGGGTGGTCAGCCACCAACCCCGCCAACCCCCCAATGGTTGGAGCCTATTCACTTTACATAGACTAGGGCCAGTGTGGATCGAACCCGCCCGGTTGTTTGGCCAACCCGCCAAACAAGCAGCCCCACAACACACCACACCACAACATATAAACATTGCTCCTCTAACCATAAATTGTCAACACAAAAAACCACCCACCTATTTTCGATGCCCACCAACGACCCAAGTGGCCTCACACTGAGATGTATGTTGGAAAACTCATATTTAACCTGATCCAGTCATTCGCCTAGGAGGAGGGCACCAAGCGGAGGAGCCACACGACGAACCTAGGTGTGGGCATGATTATCGAGGTGGGTATATTCCAGGGAATAATTCTCTAGAATATTCTAGAGAATATTCTCATGTAGATTCTTAGAGGAATCTGAAAGATTCCCTAGAGGGTGATTTTTCATAGTGACATAAACATGTCAACTTTATAATCAAAAGAACTAGAATTTTGCAAGGAATGTGATGGTGTGATCCATTTCTTCATATGAGTAGCATAATTTCAGGTGGTCAACAGTGAAGAATCTTTACAAAATCTTGAGGAATCTAAAAGAATGCATTTGAGGCTAATTTTTACAGAGGCAGAATGGTGTCGACTTTATATTCATTTTTCACATAATTTTGCAAGGAGTGCAATGGTGTGCTCAGAATTTCCATTCGAGCAGTGGATTTTCTGGCCATCTCCAGGAAGGAATCTTTGTGGGAATCTTCAAGATCCCTGAGGGTCCATATTTTGACGGTGTTAAAAAGGTGTCAAGTTTATAGTCATTTGGCACGATTTCATGCCACAAATTCAATGGTGTAGTCCATTTGGTCATCAAAGTTTTTCATTTTCCAACCATCCTTGAAAGTGGAGGTATATGATGTAGTTATGCCATGTCTTTCTTTTGATTTGTTGACATGATGATTTTTTTGTCGAGATCCTTATTACCATTCTATTTAAGGATACTTGTATGCCACATCATGTGAGAATTTATTAGCTTGTCATGCTGAAGGAGGGCCCATATGAGTGAGGGTTCCTATAAGGATAATGTATTGGAGAGACATGCACTCTGATTGAGGGAATTTATCCTTGTCACATGACAAAAAATTGTACTATGTACTCATCATCATCTTGCAGCATTTAATGAAGCAAACTCCCCACTCTTGACACCGGGCCTAAAGATGTAACCCACACTGGCTGAACTCCATTATCAATGTGTATGTGTTCTTTGATTTGATGGTTGTCGTTCTGTTTCATATTCTTTACAGTGTGCACTTGTGGCTTTTCATACTCTTTCATATGCAATTATGCTAACATCACATAAGTAAAAGATCTTGGTTAATTTTGGCAGTTGAAGAGATCTGGAACAAGTTTGGTATTAGAGTGGTCTTCCCGCTGATATGAATTGCAAGTGTGAATGATTAAATGTGCAACGAGAAGGGAAATGGAGAACAACAAAGATCTTGACGTGGACCTCCTTAGGATGGCATGTATGGTGGACATAATGTATTGAGATTATGAGGAGAAAATGGAAAGAGAGGATAATGAGAAAGAAAGAGCAGAGGATGATGCTCCATCTCCATATTCCAGTGATTATTGATCTTCTTCATTGTCTTCTCATCATTCAGATGAGGAGATGAATCACAGCCTTCAAGAAGAGAATTTTGAATTGAAGATACTTCTACGAGAAGAAAAATAGGATAAGAAAAGATTGCAAATTCAGTTATGAGCCCTAGAAGAGGCCTTGGAAATCTTGAAGCACAACGAAGGCTTAGCGAAGCCATCATCACATGTTTCAAAATCGACAGCTAAGGTAAACAATGTTGATCGTTCTTCAGTTTCGTTTTCACATGAAACTATTAATGTTGGAAACATGGAGGTACCCATTTTAGGAATTGGTATGAGACTCCTCACCAAGATGGGGTATAAAGGAGGAGGCCTTGGTGTTAATGTCCAAGGAATGACTAAGCCATTGGAGGTTGTACAAAAACCTCGATTTGGAGGTTTGTGATACATTGAATGAGAGTGCTCAAAGGTGTTAGAAGCTTCCAAGACATTGTCGAAGCCATCGAAGAAAGAGGATTATTGGAACACATAACAATCTTCCCATGACAGTGCATGTTGCAGAGGAAGAGAGAAGGCAAGCTTTCATTGCTAGGATTGCACTAGGGACAACCAACAGAGGTATAAAAAGTCATAGTATTATAAATTCAATTTTGATTACAAGAATATTGTTAACGATGAACATAAATCATTGCATAGAAAACCATGTGGTTTTTGTGGTTTGCATAACCATGTGGTTGCTGAGTGCTGGGAAAGAATGGTAGTAAGAAAGATGATGAGGCGTGAAAGGCCTTCTCCATATCAAGAAAGAAGAAGGTTAACTAGGTATGGAGGAAGAAGATTTTTTACAATATTTACAACAGAGGTGGACATCAAAGAGCCACATGTTAGAGGCTCCATCCAGAGCAACGTCTCAAGGACAAAGCGCCCATGCAAGAACTAGTTGGACAAGTTGTTCAACAAGTGAATCCGCCACATTCATGGTGGTTCACTTTGTTGAGTAAGAAATGGTTTTATTTGATATGGTAGCTTGTCATGGCCACGTTTTGTAAATCAAATGTTGCAATTTAAAGTGTAAACGTGATGATGTTTTTCCATCACTAATTAATGCAACGATGATGTTTTTAGCCTTTTATTGATAGCTAAGGTATTGATTTCTATTCTGATGTAAACTTGACAAAAGAGTGTGTGTTATAAACTCTTAGCAAGTATGGAGAGGCTTGGGTCATGATTGGTCATGTAATTGAGCATGTAGCTTGCAAAGATTGTACTATAGGTTTGCAGAGGATGTAGGTGTCGGTTAATCACTTATCACTCCTAAGAACAAGGGTGAAGGAGAAGGAAGTGTGACCTGTCAGGGCACCTGTTGTGCAGAAAATGTAACAAAGAAGTTGCAGATTATGTTCATGCTTTTGGAGGACCAAAAGCTCCTTAGTGGGGAGGAATGATCTAAGTGGATCCAGAAAAGCTCAGAATTTAGAAGTGGCTTAGAAAAGGCTAAAAAATGAAAGTTCTTAGATTTCACCCAAATTAGGACTAGATCGTAGCAATTATCGTTCTGATTCCAGTGACATGAATGACACTCAAATCCGAGTTCGTATGCTCAAGATATTCATGGTCAAAGTTTTGGTCAAACTTGGCCAAGTGGCAGTGACTAACGAGGCAACATTTTAGCGAAGGGATGACTCATAGAAAATGATGGATGGAACAAGAAAATTTTTTGCCTACTTAATTTTTCCAGTAAACCCCAAAAATCAGTCAAATTCTTCTTGATAGTTTGTTTTAAATAAAAAAAATAAAAATAAAAAATCAAAATTTATATGGGTCAGTTGGCCGACGATGAAACCCAACCAACATGGTCTGAACCACCACATATATATTTAAATATATTATTTTTGGGTGGTGGGCCACCAATCCCGCCAATCCCCCAACAACCAGAGCCTAGTCACAGTACATAGACCTGGGTCAGCGAGGATTGAACCCGCCCAACCATTTGGCCAACCCACCAAACGGGCGGCCCCACAACATACCACACCACAATATACAAATGTCATTCCTCTAAACGTCAATGATCAACACAACAAACCACCCATCTAATTTCGACACCCACCAATGGCCCAAGTGGTCTCACATTGAGATGTCTGCTGGAAAACTCATATTTAACTCGGTTCAGTCATTCACCTAGGAGGAGGGTACCGAGCAGAGGAGGCACACAAAAGACCCAGGTGTGGTCATGTTTACCAAGGTAGGTATATTACAGGGGAATATTCCCAAGAATATTCCACATAATATTCTCATGTAGAATCTTGGAGGAATCTATAAGATTCCCTAGAGGGTGATTTGTCATAGAGAGAGAAACATGTCAACTTTATACTCAAAAGAGCTAAAATTTCACAGAGAATGTGATGGTGTGGTCCATTTCCTCATTAGAGCAAAAAAATTTCAAGTAGTCAACAGTGAGGAATCTTTACATAAGCTTGAGGAATCTAAAAGATTCCCTTGGAGGTTGATTTTTGACAAAGGCAAAATGATGTCGACTTTATAGTCATTTTTCACAGAATTTCACAAGGAGCGCAGTGGTGTGCTCAGAATTTCCATCCGAGAAGCGAATTTTTTGACCATCTCTAGGAAGGAATATTTGGGGGAATCTTCGAGATCCCAGAGGGTCCAGATTTTGACGGTATCAGAAAGGGGTCAAGTCTATAGTTGTTTGACACAATTTTGCACCATGAATTCAACAGTGTAATGCATTTCATTAGCAGAGCTTTTCATTTTCTAGCCACCCCTGAAAGTGGATGTATATGATGTAGTTATGCCATGTATTTCTTTTGATTTGGTAAGATGGTGATTTTGTTGTCGAGATATTTATTACCATTACGTTTAAGGATACTTGTATGCCACGTCATGTGAGAATTTATTAGCTTTTCATGCTAAAGGAGGCCCATATGAGTGAGAGTTCCTATAAGAAGAACATCTCATGGAGAGATATGCCACTCCGGTTGAGGGAATTTATCCTTATAATGACAAAAAAATTTACTATGTACTCATCATCATCTTACAACATTTAAAGAAACAACCACCCGACTCTTGACACCAGGCACGGAGAGGTAAACCACACAGGGTGATCTCTATTATCAATGTGTCTATGTTCTTTGATTTGATGGTTCTCATTATGTTTCATCTTCTTTACAATATACATGTGTCTTTTCATACTCTTTCATATGCAATTCCTCTAACATCACATAAGTAAAAGATATTGGTTAATTCCAGTAGTTGAAGAGATCTTGATCAAGCTTGGTATCAAAGGAGGTCTTCTCGCTAATGTGAATTGTGAGTGTGAATGATTGGATATGCAACAAGAAGGGAAATGGAGGACAAAAGAGATCTCTATGAGGACCTCCTCACGATGGCACACATGGTAGATTTAATGTATGCAGATTATGAGGAGAAAATGGAAAAAGAGGAACAAGATAAATAAATAATAGAGGAAGATGATCCATCTCCATCTTCCAGTGATTATTCATCTTCTTCATCGTCTTCTCATCATTGAGATGAGGAGATAAACCAAAGCCTTCAAGCAGATAATTTTGAAATGAGGAGACTTCTACAAGAAGAAAGGAGAACCAGAGATTGCAATTTCGGTTATGAGCCACGAAAGAGTCCTTGGTTACATTGAAGCACAATGAAGGCTTAGTGAAGTCATCATCATCTGCTTCAGAATCGAAAACTGGGGTAAACAATTTTGATCATTCTTTAGTTTCATTTTCACACGACGTTATTTGTTTTGGAAGCCTTGAGGTACTCATTTTAGGAACTGGCATGAGACTCCTTACCAAGATGGGGTATAAAGGAGGAGGACTTGGTGTTAATGGCCAATCAATGACTCATCCAGTGGAGGTTGTACAAGTACCTTGATTTGCAGGTTTGGGGTACACTAAAGGAGAGTGTTCAAAGGCAGAAGAAGCTTCCAAGACATTGTTGAAGCCATCAGAGAAAGAGGATGATTGGAACACATCGCAATCCTCCCATGACAGTGCAGATTGCAGAGGAAGAGCTAAGGAAAGCTCTCATTGCTAGGATTTCACCAAAGACAGTCAAGAGAGGTATAAACAATCTCATTATTCTAAAGTTCATTAGTGGATTAGATGTTAGTGGATCTTCAAAATGTGGGTGAGTAAATAGAGGGAGCAATTCAAGTTGTAGGTGAGTAAATGTAGGAGATAAGCCTCCTACATCTCCTCCAGCTACCTCCAACATATCCTTTCATAGTAAATTCACTTCAATTGCACTCTTTTTCTACACATTAATCATATTAGGCCATGAGATATGAAAAAAATCCTTTAGTCTTTTTAATAAACACATTATATAAAAAATATGTTATTAAATATGAGGAAAGTGGTAAATATAGGTTGAAGGATGTCTATATGGGCCTTATGATATATCTATTAATGAGGCCCATCATCACCACCTACTGAAGGTGTTTCTCACCCTGTGGACAACTCAACCATTTGATTCCATCTCATACATAACTTTGGTGACTGCCTTAACATCCCAAGGTATCTATGAAGGAGTTCCCTCTCGAGGTTGGAACCCTGTATGTTTTTATATTTCTGCCCCACTTGTTTCTCTTCAATTTTCTCTTTCCTTTCTTGTATCCCTAACAATAAAGAAGGGTTGAAATTAAGCACAATCTAGTTTATCTTCAGTCATTGAACTATCCTCTTGTAAAAGGGTGTCTTCTCCAAGGCATTCATCAATCTCTTCAGGGAGTAGTACTATTTGATTTTTAGGTTGTGGGGTAAGGAGTGTCATCTCCTCTAATAAGCCTGCAAGCACTCGACCCCTAGTAGTCTGAAAATGTCCTCAATATGCAAGATCTTGAAAATGAAACAAGAAAATCCTAATTTAATTTTTTCCTTGAATTAAATTAGGAATAAAATTGTAATTACACATCACAAGACAACTTGTACAAGTTAACTAAGTTAAATTGACTTATTTGGATCAATTAATTCAAGTTGAGGGTCTAACTTGAGCCATGTAGAGTGTATCCTACTTCATAGGAGCATTGGTTGAGTTTATTTTGATTTGTACTTAATTAATTCAATTTAACTGAGTTAAAGTTAGTTAAACTAGTTCCAACTAATGGAGGAACTAGTAGGAGGTCAGAAAGTGGGGTGTTGCTTCATGTGTTCAACTAGTTAACTGATGATTCACTCATAAATAACTCATGCATGCCAGATGTGAAAGTTAACCAATTGAGATTGGAATTTAGGAAAAGCATACTATCAGTTGTATAATCATCCAAATTGTAAAGGTGGTGCATGCAGTCAGAGGAAGGCCTATGAGGATTTTGAAATTCCAATTGAGGAATTTTCCTAATTAATAGGGGATAATTCCAAAGGAAACAATGCAAGGAAATAGAGACCTGGGAAAGAAGAAATTTGGTTAAGTGTTGACCTAGGCTTGTCTAGGAAGCAACTAGACAGATAGAGATAGTGTAGAGGTTGCTCTGGCTTGAGCAAAGAATCATAATCTTCTCATATTTTCTGACTAATGCAATATACATATAGTAGGGGATTTTAGATGTGGCTTTCCCCAGGAAATCATTGTGTAGTGTGTTGATTAAATTATTTCTCTTGTATGCTTCATGATTTTGCGATCATTTAATTGTTTTTGTTGATGAGTAGAGTAGATTCAAGTCTATTGTTTTAGTAAATTATTGTTAGAATTTTGAATCTACAAGGAATTTCTACATGGTATCAAAGCAAAAATCACTCTAGAAGAGGAGAATATGAATTTTTCTTCTATAGGTGAAATCAAATTTGCAGTATCATTCGTCAAAGTCAGCAGGATGTCGTTCTGCGGATTGAGACTTGAATATTCCCTTGAGGGTAGTTCGAACTATATTGCTTGGAAGGACAGGATGGAGGAAATGTTGGAAGACATCGGACTGAAGAAACTCATAGACACTGATATTCCTAAGCCTCCAACAACAGATACTCAAGATTTGGGAGAGTTGAAGAAATGTGTTGCAAAGGTGAGAAGGATTGTACTAGAAGGAGCTCGAGATCATATTGTCTCAAACCTCCACAGGAAGGAGACTCCATATGCAATGTGGAAGGCCTTAAAAGGCTTGTTTCAGAACAACAGTGACCACAGGAAGCTGGAACTAAAGGAAAATATCAGGGAAATCAAGATGGAGAAGGTTGACACAATACCAAAGTAATTGACCAAGTTCACTCAATGTTGGGATGAGATGGAAGTGTTGGTGTTACAATTGTTGAAGATTATCTGGCCAGCCTAGACAACTACCAAGATTTAGTAAATGGGAGGGACAAGCTACTAGAGTGGGAGATTTTCTGGTCTAACTTGGTGCAAGAAGAGATTCGGTGGAACACAAAAGATGGATCCTCATCCAAGCATGATGATGAGGATAATTTTGCCTTAGTTGGAAATGCAAAGAAAGGGAAAGAGAATCCATCCCATTCCAAATCAAATTCGAGACAGGGTGGAAAGAAGAAGGACCTGTCGAAGATTAAAAAAAATTTCACTATCATGAGTTGGGACATTATGCCACAAAGCGTCCACACAAGAAGGCCAGAAAGAAGCCCTTAGGAAGAGTAGAAGGTGAAGCTCTTGCTTCACAACTTGAGTTGTGTTTCACCCTCATTGCTTGCATGGTGACATCAGTGATGGCTAGTGTGTGGCATCTGGATACTGGAGCCTCATTCCATATGACCAGAAACAAAGAATTATTCAGTGACTTGGAGGAGAAGGATCTCAATATGCACATCAAAATGGGAGATGATGGAAGGTATAGCGTGACCGATATAGCTACTATTACATTTTTAGAGCAAGTCTGGTTCTCCACTCACATTAAAAGACGTCATGTATGTTTCGGGTCTGAAGAAGAATTTGGTTTCAGTTGCTATGTTGGAGGACCATGGATACAGTGTGATATTTACCAAAGGAAAGGCTTTCATTCGCCACATAGCCTCAAGACACGTGAAGCAAATGAGGGTTCAGGTGAAGAACCTCTACAAATTGGAAGTAGAAGATTATACAACATTGAGCATAAAAGTAGAGAAGGTGCAAAGTTGACACATTGGTGAATTGTGGCATAGAAGATTGGGTCACTTGCACCATGGAGCTTTGAAGATCATGCAATAGATTTATACAGGAATTTCCAAGGGTACACTAGATTAGAGAGATACATGCAAAGGGTGTACATTGGGGAAGCACACCAAATCTACATTTGATGATAAGGATAGTCGAGCATAAGATATCCTTAAAAATATTTCACTAAGATGTGTGTGGACCATTCTCGACAGCCTCCACAACCAAGCATAGGTATTATGTAATATTTGTAGATGATTTCTCACGTAAGTGTTGGATTTTATTCATGCAGAAGAAAGATCGAACGTTCTCTAAATTTTGTGAATTTAAAGCACTTGTTGAGAAAGACGTTGGTCTAAAAGTGAAGGCTCTTAGGAATGATAATGATGGAGAATATGTGTTGAATGAATTCAAGAAATTATGTGCATCAGAAGGCATTCGACGATTGTTAATAACACCCCATAACCCACAACAAAATGGAGTGGCTAAAAGGAAGAACATAAGTATTATGGGAGTTGCACGAGCAATGTTACATGATCAAGGCCTACCTTTGCACTTGTGGGTTGAAGCATACAACATAGTTGTATATGTGCAAAACATGAGTCCTCATCAAATTCTCAGAATGTGTACACCAAAAGAATATTTTTTCAGGTAAGAAACCAAATGTGGCACACTTCAGGATCTTTGGTTCATCAATTTACTGTCATGTTACCAAGGATGCAAGGAAAAATATAGAGCTAACAACTGAGTTGGGCATATTTGTGGGGTACACTAATACACCTCACAACTATGGTGTGTACCTTCCATCTCAAAGGATGAAAGTGATTCATAGATATGTGAAGTTTGATGAAGAGAAGGCCATGAGATATTCCCTTGAGAGCGAGATTTAGTTGCATGTAGATGAGGAGCTTTTAGCTAAGGAAGAACCTCAGGATGATGTGGAGCAGCCACATGTAGAGGATCAAAGAGTGGAAGCACCCACTCATGCAGAGACTTCTAGAGATGGAAGGAATCACACCAGAGAGGCTGACATATTGATACATGATGGTAGAGAGAATGTGGGAGAACCCACATCACAACGTAGGTAGAGGAGGTCACTAGATCGGTACACTAGCTACATGGCTATGATGAGTGAGAGTGTAGATATTGAGCCATCCTCATTCGAGGAAGCAATGCAACAACCAGTATGGGTTGATTCCATGGTAGAGGAGTATGACTCCATTATTAGAAACAATGTTTGGGAAGTGGTCCCAAGACCAATAGATAAGTTAGTTGTGAGTTCTAGATGTCTTTACAAGGTAAAGAAATTAGCATATGGGAGTGTGGAGAAACACAAGGCCATATTTTTTTCTAGAGGGTTATCTGAGGTGGAGGGAATTGATTATGAGGAGACCTTTGCTCCAATAGCAAGGTACTCTTCAATCAGATCTATTATATGACTTTTAACACAGATGAGATGGAAGATACATCAGATGGATGTGAAGACAAAATTCCTCAACAGAGTGATTGATGAAGAGGTGTACATTGAGCACCGGAAGGATTTGAGGCCTTAAACAAAGAGTGGAATGTGTGCAGAATCAAGTGGGAATTGCATGGATTGAAACAAGCACCTCATGCTTGGTACACCAGGATTGATAACTATTTCACCAGGTTGGACTTCAACAAAATTGAAGCAAATGCAAGTGTTTACCATATTGTGGTTGAAGGTAAATTGTTTATTATAGTATTATATGTTGATGATTTAGTTCTAATAGGTGATGAGAAGTTGGTAAAACCTTGCAAAGAGGATCTTTCAAAAGAATTCGAGATGAAGGACTTGGCGATCATGCATTATTTCCTTGGTATGGAAGTATGGCAAGGAGATGAGGAATTGTTTGTCTATGAAGGCAAGTATGCCAATGAGAGACTGAATAAGTTCCACATGGAGAGAAACAAACCCATGGGGACTCCTCTATTAAGAAAATGGAGGAAGGAAGATGCTACTTCAGGTTAAGTAGTGGAGGTTGATATTTACAAGTAACTTGTGGGTTCACTTATGTACTTGGTGAAAACACAACCTAACATATGTTTTGTAGTTAACCAACTTAGTCAAGTGGTGGTTAAGCCAACCATAATCAGTCGGAGGTTAGATAAATATGTGTTGAGATATCTCAGAGGCACCACTCAGCTTGGTATTTGGTGCATATGGATAGAGGGAGTGAAGATTCAAGGGTTCACAGATGAAAATTGGGGAGGGATTCCCTCCGACAGGAAGAGCACATCAGGGGGAATATTTGGTATTGGGTAAGTAGCAGTTTCTTGGTACAACAAGAAGCGAAGATTAGTTGCACTCAGTTCAGTAGAAGCAGAATGCATAACTACTAGTTAAGTAGCTTGTGAGGATATCTGGATGGGGAAATTATTGTTGGGTTATATGGTTCAACAGATGGATCCTATAGTTATTTACTATGACAAAAAGAGTTATATAAAGCTCTTTGAGAATCCAATTTTTCATGATTGATCCAAGCATATTGACATCCAATATCACCATCTACGAGATTGTGTGTAGAGGAGAATCATGTTGCTAGAGTACATTTCTATAGAGGAACAAGATGCAAACATCTTGACTAAGGCACTGTCAAGAGGAAAATTTGAGTTCCATAGAGGAACAATTAGGGTATTTTATAATCCCTTTCTTGTTGAGAGGGAGTGCTGAAAATGCAACAAGAAAATCCTAAATGAATTTTTTCCTTGAATTAAATTAGGAATAAAATTATAATACCACATCAAAAGACAATTAACTAAGTTAAATTGACTTATTTGGATCAGTTAATTCGATTTGAGGGTCTAACTTGAGTCATGTAGAATGTTTCCTACTTTATAGGAGCATTGTTTGAGTTTATTTTGAGTTGTAATTAATTAATTCAGTTTAACTGAGTTAAAGTCAGTTAAACTAGTTCCAACTGATGGAGGAACTAGTAGGCGGTCAGATAGTGGGGTGTTGCATCATGTATTCAGCTAGTTAACTCATGATGCACTCATAAATAATTCATGCATGTCAGATCTAAGATTTAACCAGTTGAGATTGGAGTTTAGGGACAGTGTACTATCAGTTGTATAATCATCTGAATTGTATAAGTGGTGCATGCATTCAGAGGAAGGTCTATGAGGATTGTGCAATTCCAATTGAGGAATTTCACTAATTAATAGGGGCTAATCCCCAAGGAAACAACACAAGGAAATAGAGAATTGGGCAAGAAGAAATTTGGTTAATTATTGGCGTGGGATGGTCTAGGAAGAAATGAGATAGATAGAGATAGTGCAGAGGTTGCTCAGGCTTGAGCAAATTATTGTAATCTTCTCATATTTTTTGACTAATGCAATATATAGATAGCAAGGATTTTTAGCTGTGGATTTCCCCAGGAAATAATTGTGTAATGTGTGATTGAATTATTTCTCTTGTATGCTTCATTATTTTGTGATCGTTTAATTGTTTTCGTTGATGAGTATATTAGATTCACGTCTATTGTTTTAGTAAATTACCATTAGAAGCTTGAATATATAAGGAATTTCTACACAAGATGGATTTCTCTTGCTTCTCTATGTAGCATGATACCGATTGGGGATCCTGAGAGATGAAGTATGGTTGTTGATAACAAGATGATGGGCACTCAACTCTTCTTTGACCCATAGGGGCTCATTAGTCTATTTGGATATGATTCTTTTTGCTTCTTCAACTCTTGCCTCCTCATCGACCAACCAAGAGGATAATGTCATGAATTTCGCATCCCCCATCTTACAATTTGGATGCAGAAGTTCATGTCAGTCAATATGAGGTTGTGCATGTATAATTCTCCCATCTTAGCTTTGTCCTCCACACTAGCCTCATGAAAAAATTCAATAAACTATTTGTAGTTTCTGAAGGGAATTGAACCATGTTGTGCTAGAATTTTGATTTGAAAATGAAGCCATTGGTCCATGAGGAATAGGGAATTTTCCTTTGGGATGTCTACATTGGGTAGCCTCCATGGCCAAGCTTTCCATGGTGGAAAGGTTCCCTTGTTTCTCCTACAATTTCTCTTTCAATATTGTGTTCTCCATTTGCAATTTCTCCCTCGTGGTTGACTCTCTCAACCTCGAATCAACCATTTCTTCACCCTTCTTCTTTATGTTTTCTTCCATCAATCCCACATCCTATACTTCATCATATTTTTTTAATATGAATCCATCAGTATGTTTGGATTATTTCTTTGTCTAGATCAAGGATGATAGGGATTGCAAATTTGGTGGGTATTATTTATCCGTGCTCATAAATTTTTTAGGACCCAAGATCTGGGTGAGGATCAGGCTCTTGTATCTCTTGTGGTCCTTATCCTTCCTAAGGTTGCACAACACTTTCCTGTAGAACTTCCTTACTTTCCTGTAGCATATTTCCTTATTCCTATAGCACTCTCCTTCTTTCTTGTAGCATGGTTGTTTCTTCTTGTAGTTTCCTCATCTTGGCTCCCCTAGTGTTTGGCCTCCTTTGGGAAGTTTGGGGCTAGTTTCCTTTATTTTAGAGATAGGTAACCTCTTTAATTTGTTGCTTACCCTTCTCTAATTCTCCTTCTTGGTGATTGGCTAACCCCTCAATGGTGATGGGGGAAGTTGTGGAAAGTTGAGGCTTCCCTTGCTTAAATCTTCTAGTCCTCCTCCTTTTGAAATACTATAACACCCCCTCCTCTGAGGTCCACCCAAGCAACTGAACAGATGGGGTAAACATGCAACAAGAGATGTTTCTATAAGGGATTCAATTTCATTGGTGACCTTAAGTAAATGGAATTGATGGAACATATCAAACAAATGCATCTGCATCAGCAACAACACCCTCAAGAGACATGTCAGCCACTCAAACATCCTGTCCTTGAGTCCCACTGATGTTTTAAGCCTTTTAACCCCTAGTCGCTCTCATGCTATAGGAATGAAAACACCTAGAAGCCAAATTTTCTCTCATAGGCCTATGTGCTAGCATCCATGGACTCTTTTCAACAAACCTATGCCAACGTCCCCGATATTTGAGCCACTTTTCTAGCCTAGAATCCAAGCCTCTGCCCAAAACTTGTCATAACCTTTAGAATCCATCAAAGACATGATGAAACTATAAAAAAATAAAAAATAAACCTCAGGACTAGGCTTGAGCATCCCTAACCGGGAATGAAATTCTGTCAAAAACTTGGCATCAATGCAACTTACAGGTCTAGGATACAAGACAAAGCATGAATGACTAAAAAATAGTTATGAAACATAACAAGAAGGATCACCACCTTCTCCATTGAACTATTATCCCATAAATTAGGTCTTTCATCCATCATTTTAACAATTACAAGTAAATAAATGAAATAACCCTGACATGAACCAGTCATATAACCATGCTTACAACCAGCATAAATCCATATAAATATCATAGATATGACAACCATAAAATTCACATATAAACAAGTGCAAAATTGAGAGAACTTGGCTTTTATTAATCATAGGAAAATTCAACCAGGTTCAGGACTTCCACGTACCACCCGACCATAGACATGGCTAAACCAAATCTTTCTTTCAGCCAATCACCATCGTGCCATATTCCAGGCATGAATGTGGGATCTCATAGAACAACCAAGGGAATCCAGAGGTTAAACCACCTCTACCCTCACCAAATTGTGATCACACCAAACCTGGTGCTCCGATCACAACTGAGCCAAACTTGGAATACCATCCAAAATCCATTACTATCCTTGAGGAATTTTTCGTCTCCAAGTATCTCAGGCTTTACAGTAATCCAATCTCGGATCACTAGGCCCTAAACTAAGACCAGTCTCTCATCATTTACCACAATCCACACTTGGATCACTAGGCCCTAAACTGGGACTTCTCCCTCAGGGTTTATTGTGTATCTACTAGAATGGTCAAGAGATTCCTGGTCCTTTGGGAATGAATGTTGAGACCACCTTCGCCTTGGATTTTGCAATTCATCCGGAAAACCAAATCTCAAAAAAAAAAAAAACATCCCAACACCATCGCATTTAGAAAAAGGCAAGGCTAGGCTAAAAAACACTATCATAACCTAAAGAAACCATGCCACTAATAGCAAGAGAACCATAAACCAACATCCAAAGTCATGCATGTCGAAACTAGCTAGGAAATCACCCATGCAAAATGTTACCTGCAAGTATTCCTGTTGAAGCTTCTTGATCCTACTCTTCTTCCTTGATCCTTTCTTTCCTTGTTTCTCCTTCCTTTATCCAAAGCTAGAGTGCTCCAAGAAAACTCTAAGTGACCAAGAGTGAGAGAGAGAATAATGAGAGATCTCCAAACTTGAACTGACAAAAGGTTACATTGACTTACATTGACTAAGCTTGAGCCAAGAGCTTTCCAACTAATCCTCAGAAATTGTTTTATTAATGAGGCCTCTATTTTCTTCATTTTCCATTATTTTCCTTCATTTCCTCCTCACATGCAACCTGTGACCTTTCACCATCCTTTTCTCCTAATTTCCTTTATTTTCATAAATAAATGTGCCAAAAACTCCTTTTTTCCTTTTAATGCCTTTGCCAATTTTCCTTATCCAAAACACACATCCAGTGATGCCCATTTGTCCAACATTCAACTTGGAATATGTGTCCCTTACCCGTGGTCTTATTTTGCCTTTATTAAATTTCATTACATGAACTTTTCACCAGGGCTATTACAGAACCCTCCCCCTTGGGGAACATCGTCCTCGGTGTTAAACCACACCAAGACCTCAGTAAGACCTCTGAAAAGAAAAAATACTACTCATGGAGCTTTATAACTTAACTCATTGCAGTATTTACAATAAATGACTTGCTCAAAAGAAAAACACCATGTCAACATGACAACATATCGCATACTGGAGCTTTACAACATAGCTCATTACGGTATTTACAATAACCACATATACACATGCACATTTTCTAAACCATCAAATAAGAGGATACGATGCCTGTATCCATCAACAAGGGAATCTAGAGGAACACACCTCCACCCTCAAAGTAAGACCAGGATTCACCTCCTTCCCAGGAAGTCCAGAATCCACTATCACAATCAATGTTACATCCAATGTCCAGTGCTATAATCCTGTGCCACTTGTCCTCTCAGTGAACAGTTACTGGCTCATTGTTACAAGGCAAAATCCTAATGTGTATTTGATTCCATTTGCAAATGCTAATGGAAAAAACCAATATATCCACAACCTTCCCTTCTCTGCTACATAGTCCCTCTAGAAATCTGTCACCCCTTTCTGTGCAGTGACTCACCTTCCAAATTCTCTGGTATCCCCTATCCTAGGCGATCCATCCCTTGGCAGGGATTCCTCGCATCGGAAGATACAAAAGCCAAGGCATATACCAGCCTCAACCATCATACTGGTCATAGAATGCTCATGGAAATCAATGGACACTATTGAGTACCAGTTTCCCATAATGGCCCTGCACCTGAAGTGCTCTACCAACATACTGCAGCATGTTCTAGTTTCTTTTGTTGTTGCTGCCAACTCTTGCAGTTGATTTCAACCACCCAATCGGGCATGTTCATTCATTCCTATTCCAAGCACATAATTTCCATTAGATTCAAATAAATTGAAATAACCTCAAATAATTCCTCATTTGTAGCTCGTCAATAAGGTATACTTGCAATCTTGTTTACTTCTTGTCACAACAAGTCAAACTAGCATCTTTGACCAAATCATCATGTATAAACATATCACATTAGGTTAGCTCAAAACACAATCATCATAGATCAAGATTATAAATCACATGTAACCATCATAAACCATAATCATAGATCACATATAATCATCATATACCATAATCATAAATCACATACATAATAAAATTGAAATATAATGTTGATACTTATCCTTTCATCAATCCTTAGCTTCTACCTTTTTCTTTTTTGCGTATGCACTTTGGATCGGCTGCCACACAATACAAACACCCAGTGCCTTCTCCTCAACCATATGCACATACACATAGTGTGCATCACACACATACATATACACACATCATACAACACCATGAAATACATGCATCTACATTAGTACCATATGTACCACATGTACAAAGTACTACCTTTACACTGCAACCACCTACATAATTTGTGAAAATCACATGTACATGGCACCACCAACACGACGTGTACACAACGCCACATGTACATTGCACCACTGTAAAACGTGTACACAACGCCACAATACACTGCACCATTGTACAACATGTACACAATACCACATGCATGACATGGAAAAAACAACACATGTACACAACATCACATGCACGACATGTACACAGCACCACCTACATAGAGCACTACTTGTACAACATGTACACAACACCATATCCACACAACACCACTTGTACAATTATGCACACAACACTATACATACATAGCACCACATGTATAACATGCATGCAACACCACATGTACATAACACTACATATCCAACATGTAAATAGCACCATCTATACACAACACCCGCATATCCAACATGCACAGAGGACCATATGCATACAACGCCACATATACATCATGCACATAATACAATATATACATAGCACCGCATATCCAATATCTACATGACACCATCTATACCCGACACTGCATATGCAATATCTGCACAACACTACATGCATATAACATGACATATGAAAAATGTTCACAACAACAGTGCCACATCCAAAACCACATTGTCTTTGCCAAGAAACCTTGCTTCCAATATCTTATCCATGCTTGTCCTAGCATGCCGCAGACCACATTGATTTCATTTCATTGTTGTATCCCTTGGTATAACTTGTCCATAACATAGACATAATATAATCACATAATAACAACTCATAACGACATGATACTGACCTTGTATATTTTTCATGACTACTCTTCCCACTTGATACTTAATAGCCATGAACCTCTTCTTGCCATTCATCTGCATAAGAAATCATTCCTCCACAAGAACAATCCCTGACAACCTTATTAGATAGTGACATAGATACATATATAATCATTAGCATAAAACAATCCTCATCCTATTAGATGACAACATACATACATACATGTATACATATATAATCATTAACATAATCATGATCATAACATAATTACCACATAACATAAGGTCTAGGTTAAGAGAACTTCCTTTATTCAAGCACAACATGCACAACATGCACAACATTGAGAACATTTGTTCTCAACATAGCCAAGAAATCTGATGCCTCATATCCATTTACTTTACCTTCTCTGGTTACCTTTCTCATGTTTGTCCTGTCATCATTCATTTACCACTATGGCCCAACCAGTCCAACCGACTATCATAGTCTTACCTTCCGCTGCGCTTACTCATGCACAGAGCTTCATCTAAGTCTTACATCACCTGTCAGGTACCACACAACTTTCCCCGATCTCCATCAACTCTTCCTCTTCCCCAAACCAATTCTGAAGACTCAAAACATGAAAGGAAATCCAAAAAAGAAACAAGAAGAAAACCATGAAAACCAATAACCTCATGGCACTGCAATAAAGTGGCATAGCTATGCACTAGAAACATGCAAAATCACAAATCAAGTGCAACAATCGAAAATACCAAAAGAACAAGACTAATAAAAGTCACCATGACTCAATCCCCATGGTTCCCAAGGAAAGCTTGACCTGATCCTTCTTCAAGATTTCATGGAAACCTCTCTTTCCGTGCAACTCCTTGCATCATACTACCACAAACACATAATTGTCAATGCATAATTAAACATAACAATACACCGGTTACCTTACCTTGTTGTTCCAAGCATGTTGCTTGCAACTAATCACATCCATGTCATCTCTCAAGGGATTGCAATCCTCTTGACAGATCCACTTGTAACTAGAGACTATTTAATACACATGTTAAGTACATGTTCATGAATATAACACATATCCACATAATGTCAAACAATATTAAGGCTAAGAAGACTTCCTGTAGGAAAAACACTCATTCATTTGGAATTAGGGTTTCCAAACATAACCAAAGGAATTCTTGTCCAATTCATTTCTTTTACCTTTTTACCTAGTTGTAATTGAGGCTTACTATGTACTGTCACATCACCCAACTATTAGTTTTAAAACACATCAAGTGTTACCTTGTCATGCTAGTACATAACATGTTACCGTGCAAATCACACATGTTAACCACATGTTCCAACTATCAAGACAATCATATCTATCAATTTGAAGTCAACCTTTACAAACAATCATGTCATAACCCATAGTCAACTCATAATCATTAGACATAATGCTACAACTTTCAACTTCATTCAAGTATATATCAACTGTCTCAACACATATGTATTAGTATGATAATCTAAAACAAAATCATTTGAACACATACTCATATTATAAAATTCATCAAACATTCAACCAACTTGCAACATACCATGTGAAATAAATAAACTAGACGACATAATCAAACCGTCAAGCACCAAATATACGACATAAGAAAGCTTATACCTTATTGTATCTCAGGGGAGGAAATCTTGTCTACACAATCAATCCATATTAGCATGTTATATCTTCACAATATATTAACCCAAACATAAATAATATCATGATATCCAAATAGTCATTAGCTATATGTTAACATTATAACTCATACAAAATTATCATTCACACATATGCAAAGTCAATCTAGATTAGTACAACACCATATCACAAATATGTCAGCTTGTACCTGAATGTCATAACCCTAACCATCTGCATAGGCTAATCCAATTTAGCATGATACATATAACATCAAGATCTTAATGTAATAATCCTAATCATCAAGTTACTAGCATATAACAACAACAAGTTAACTTATCATGCTCATCAACAACATATAACATAATCATTAGGTTATCTAATATAAAACAACAACAGGAATGCACACAACTACAGGTTACTATCACTCTTGACTATCAGACACATGTGCATATGGCTACACTAATACACTAACATCCATCATGAATGTAACCATAACATCAAAAGACATGTACATAAACCTAATGTATATACACTTAATGCATATAGCAATCCTTGACTTACATACCTGCATGCCAAACATACAATACATGTATGACGATCTGCTCTTACTCCAAAGTCCAATGTTGCAACCTCATTATGATGATCTACCTATCCTGTTTTATCTCAGCCAACACATTAGCATCATAACATACAAATATCACCTTGATGACCTAAATTGCATGCCATGACTTCACAAGGCATGTTTGACCTACTATTCATGCATAACTATAACCAAGACCATACATGCATGACAAATGCATATAGAAATATAACACATGAGTACCAAACCATATTCACATCATTCTAGTTAGAGTCCATTCATCAATGCATGGCCATATCAACTAAAAAGACCATGACCTCATGCATGAAAGCAACCATTACTCCATTATACCCATTTCCACATGCAACCATCAACATGCATAAGAAATACCTAATCAACTACACATATGCATGAACGTATGTAATCAAGCATGAGCGATCAATTCTTGTAACCAACCTAAAATGTTGATACATGTAATCAAACATACAAGAATGTAACCTAGAATACAAGGACGTAATCAAGCTACATATAATCATGTAACTAATCATATACTCCTGACGATGCATTCCACAAAATCAACATCAAGTTCCTCATGACAACCTTACTACAACCATGATCAACATGATGCAATGCAACAAGAACATAGAATGCAAGTGTAAGAGACACACATGCAACTAACATGCATGCATCACCAAGCAACTTCACCCAAGGAGAGTGCAACCATGCTCTAATGTTGGCTTAGTGGGTCCTGACCCAGGTTCAAAGTTAAGTTTGCCAAACAAATCCCTACACTATTGTCCCTTTCGGCATTAATTTGCAGAGCACGGACTGAAGTCTCACCCGAACCAGTATGGAGGGATGTTGGAACCAAGTTTCCACACCCAGAGATGGTTATGATGTCGTTTTATACCCCTTTATCTACCTTTGTGTAGATCGATAAGCCCTTAAGGCTTATCGAGATAACTTCCTCTTATCAACCTCTAGACCTCTGCGAAGGTCTACGACTGCTTTTGAGGACCCTAAATAGGTGAATCAACTACTTATGTGCCTTTATAATCACTCCTAAGTTTGTTATTACCCAGATCGGCTTAAGTGTCACATATTTTTAGCATGCATTAAGATATTCTCTGTGAAAACAAATATTATTACTTGCGTTAATATAACAATATAAACCATGCAGAATCGCACATCAATACAATATTAAATCATAAACCCAATATTCATCACAACATATATGCATTCATTCATAATAGAAGTAAATGGAAAAGACAAAGATATTTCCAAAATAATCTCTTTATTGATGCTTCATATTTGGTTACAGACTCAAGACTACCCTGCGCACTCAACTGTAGGGGTCCATGCACTCAGCTGCAGAATCTAATCTAGGCCTCTGTGCACACAGCTACAGAGCCTCTCTTCTACTCTAAGACTCTTCTCTCTTCACTTCTAATGACCCATTACATTTATCCTTTGCTTATGACTGAACTTAGACTCTCTAAGACTCTCCTTTTTATACAATACCATGGTCCAGTAGGTCTATACAAGCCGACATAGTTTACATAAAAGAAGGGAAAATCTCTTTAAGACACTTACTATCTACGTGCTCAACAACTATAACTTGCAGATACTTTATAGTTTACATCACAAAAACTTGGGATTTCTGCCCCAAAACTTGGGCTTTTGCCACAAAAGTGACTGTAGGGGACCTTGTCCTAATAGGCCCCCAACACAAATATTGTGACTCACCCTCAAGTCACTTTGTTGGCATAGAGATATTAGTGTGGAGACCTCCTAGCTTGACTTGCGCTATTGCTACCTCAGCCGCACTCTACGTGTCTGCCTGCTTGAGCTACTCAACCAGCTACTCGATTGCTGGTTTGACACTGTCTTCTTTGACCTTCTACTATGTCCTCTATAGGCCTGCCAACTTCTCGTCAATGGCGGCAAAGATAACATAGGTCTCGTCCAACCAAGGCCCCAATCTCGCCTTGAGGACCACCTCTTTGTGTTGTGCTGCCTCCACCTGTTTGAGCAACTTCTTTGCCTCATGCAACTTAGCTAGTCACTGTGAGATAGTGATGGTGCATGCCATTGCTCTTGCTTTGTCATACTGCTACTGTAATTCCTGAGCCTCTATGTTCAATCTCTCCAGTTTAGGATCCTCCTGCAGAGTCATAATGACATCCATCAACTATTCAAAGAGCACGGTGCAATCCACCACTGCGGTATCCATTGTCACTACTGCATCCTTCACAACTGCCTCATGTTGTTCTCTAACCTCCAATGGAGCTAAAGGTTGTGACTTCAACTTGATATCTGTGATTCTAAGGTTCATTTCAAACTGAACCTTGCCCATATTTGTCCTTGCATCATGCACACCTGCAGCCAACTTCCTAATCTTGGCCTCCATTGGTGCTTCCTCTAGGATATGAAATTCTAGAATGGTTCTGTATGCTTCAACTACCACTGCTATGGTGCGCTCATTCTTCTCTTGAACCTTCTTCCAGGCTTCTAGCCTGGATGTCTTCTCAATGAATATATGTTCATTGTTGACTTTCTGCTCGCTGATCATGCTTAGCACATGCTGCTCTTGGGCCTTAAGTTCTTCAATCACACCTGCTTGTAGTGTGTGAAGGAATTCACCGGGGAGCACGGCTAAGTTGAGGCCAACGTTCCTCAACACGTTGACAATAGCCTTCTCATCTTCCGTCTCTATGCTCAGAGATCCATCTGGCAGCATGAATGCCCGAAGATCCAAGGATTGAACCAACTCTATGGCTTGAGTGGTTCCCGGTGCCACAGTAGTTGATGCCGCATGTTCTACCCTCCAGCTGCTTGCAGTCTAGTTGTTTGGATCTGCAACTCACATAGACCCATCTGTATAGCGACTAATGCTTTCTTATGTTGTTGCTTGAACTATTGTAGCAGTTCCGCAGTTGTATCCCTTACCTTATCTCCAATATCTTCCAAGTTACCCTCCACCAATATGGTTGTATCTAGTGATGATTTGGAGGCTTTGGTCTTCTTTCACTGCCCCTCCTTTTCTTGTTCTCTATGTCACTTTACGTGAAACAGAGTGCTTTCCAAATCTCTGCCTCACTGTTTTAACTGTCCGTCATTCTCCATTTGGGGTGAAGGATACTTTTGACTTCTGTCAGAGCTAGGTTCTTCTTGCTCTGCTTGCTCCTTTCTAGCATGCTCTACTTCTGCGCGGGCCTTCTCCTTAGTCTTCTTCTTCCTCTTTTCTGCCGACTGCTACACCTTCAGTCGGGCCATTTCCTTTTTCTTCTTCTTCATGGACTTACTAGTCTCGGATGCCAAATCCGATGTTGTGTTTCAATCTGCTAGCCATTGCTTGAGGACCTCTACGATGGTGTCATCCGTAGCTAGGTATGGTAAATCATACCATTTTTGTTCTAGATCCTTTTGCGCCTCGATGTAGATACGGTGGAAGTTTGCTTTTAACTCTGTGCATTCATATAGTTGATCAAAGATGGTTGGTGACAACTACAAATGTTTAATGATGGTCATATGAAGGCTCATATCCATCAATACCCAAAAAAAATTACTTTCCCAGACGTGCTTATCATCCTTGGTATCCCATAAAGACACAAATTTTGCCGCTTCTAGCAAATCCATCTCAATCGAAGGAAATTGGCTATCCTCTGACAATTCCCACATGACCTGCACAATTGAAAGTAAGAGCCATGAGTAATGAAATGTCTTGTTGTGGTCCTGTGCCTCCCTACAGTTTGCGAGGAACTCACTACACAGGTATCACACCCAGTTGAACTATACACCCTTTGCACACTGGGCCGCTAGCGAAACCACTGGTGCTGGCATCTCATCCATGCGGAACTTTCGCATTACCTTTCTAGCCAAAATTTGGGTGGCCACCTTTACCGTGGGGTCTGTAATGCTGGAAATTGAATACCTGTGCAGATTTTTGACAATTTTGAACTTGTCCTTCATCTTCTCGGCGAGGCCGTGCTCACCCATATTTTCGCCAAATACTTTGGCTGGATTCAGTCCAGAATGAGGTAACAATATGATATGATTGATTAGCGTGTTGGTTATAGGAATTGGCTCACCCAGCCACAGGCACTCGTTGTGCACCAGACACAACAATTTCTTGATGACAATCAAATTTATCAGGGCACGGTGGTAATGTGGCACCCATAGAAGATTCAACAATTCTACCTTGTTCACCCTGTGAATCCACTCCATTGGCTCTAGTGCGGTGACACCAGATTCCTTGCAGAACACCCTTTTTATAAAAGTATCGATAGCTAGGTGGGGAAACTGCTCAATGTTTCCCAAGTCCCAATCCTCAAGCTTTAGATGTGGGACATGCGCCAAGCATGGACCTTCAAAATTTATAGCTTCTGGTAGCAGGGGTGTGTGAAGAGGGAACTGTCCCTCATCTGGGTCCTTTGGGATTTTCACCTTGTCCCGACGCGGAGGGATGTACTCTGGAAGTTTCAAGATAGGGTCTACCCCCTCAATATCGATGTCTTCACACCCTCATTGGCCTCCAAGTCTACCACTTTTCCCTTTTCTTGCGCGGTTGGATTTTCTTTTTTCTGGGCTTGTGTAACTGGATGTTTCCTGGGTGACTCGCGCACCAGCAGTGTCTTCTTCTGTTTATCTTTCTTCGGCTTGGGGACCTCCCTTGCCAGCATAGGCTTTCGCCCAGGCAACCTCAGCGACTTAGGCACTACTGCGGGAACCTCCATACTCACAACCTTAGGGGCAACTCCCTTAGAGGCAATAGGCCCTCTGCAATAGTAGTCTCAGCTATTGCATACATGAAACTGTTAATGAGTTGTTGGGTTTCCTCAGGTAACCTCTCAAATAAAGAACTAGCAACCAAGTCCTCAAAGAATGCACAATTTATGCACACCAGACACCATAACACATAAACTCTTAGAATACAAAGTGTGTCTCGTTGGATGACCATTTGTAATTTATAGGAAAATTTGACTGTTCCCCCCAAAATCCACTCATAAATGCTAGATTGGTGGCATATTTTCAAATATCTCGCTCTTAAATTCAGCCTCAAATTCCTCCCTCCCACTCCTCTTAGCCGTTTTCTCACTGTCAAATCATGAATAGTGACGGTAACGGTCACTTTCTGGCTATGCTGCGCATCTCTCGTCATGTAGTGCAGCTCCCTTTACACGTTTGGTGACACTGTGACACCCTTCTATTCCATGCAGGTCCCTCATCGCGTAGATCTACAACCTGGGCAATGTTTTTTATAGTCCTGTTCCCCCTTGGAGCTGCCTGGAGTGCTAAGACTATGCTACCATCATATAGTCATCTAGCTGGATCCCCGATGTATGAATTCAATTAGTTTCCATTTACCTTTTCGAGAAATGGATCTCCATTCAATTTCACACGCTGAACTGCTCCACCATGGATAATCTCCTTGATCACATACGGACCCAACCAATGCATCTGGAATTTTCCTAGAAATTTATCAAACTTGTTATCGTATAATAAAACTAAATCATTTACCTTGAAGGTGCACAGTTTGATGTGCCTATCATGCCATGCCTTTTCGCGCTCCTTCTAAACTTGTTGATGGAATCCAGTCAAAAATCTATCTTCCTCCAACTCTGTCAGATGCACGAGCCTTTCTTCTAAGGCTCTGCGGTCTGCCATTCCTATGAACGACGCTATCCATAGACTAGGCACAATGTACTCCATCGACATCACAGATTCTATGACACAGACCAATCGAAAAGGTGTCTATCCACTCAGCTTCTTACAAGTAGTTCTTTAAGCCCATAACACCACTGGTATGCGCACGTCCCACTCATTCCTCTATGTATTGCAAACATTTGTTAACACATTCTTCAATATCTTATTGAATGCTTCCACCATTCCATTAGCTTGAGGGTGATATGGTGTGCTCTTTTCATGATACACTTGATATTCTTCGTGAGCGCGCTGATTGTTTCATTAAGGAAGTATGTACCATGATCACTCATAAACACCTTTGGGAAACCAAACCTGGTCAACACATATTCAAATAGGAATTTCGTTGTTGTTGCCCTTGTACAATCCTTTACAGGTTGCACCTCTGCCCATTTGGTCAAATACTCAGTCCCAGTGATGATACACCGCGCACCCATCATCTTTCGTAAAGGCTAAATTGGTCCTACAAAATCAATAACCCACTTTTCCTATGGCTGCAATGATGCTTGTGGATTCAAAGGTAGGTCATCCCTACGCGATGGTTTGCCCATCCTCTGACATGCATCGCACACCCTACAATATGCTTTCGAATCCTTATGCAACGTTAGCCACCACAACCTAGCATGTAAAATATTTTGCACTTTTGTTTTTCCTGCATAATGGCCTCCCACAGCTCCTCCATGAGCTTCAGCTAGGATACTGCTTCATTCAAAATCAGGCACATAACATCACAATATCTCATTTGTCCCCATTTTATACAAATGACCTTCAATCACAGAGAAGTCTACAGCGCACACCCCTAATTCCTTCTTTTGTTGACTAGTGTATCCCTCTAGAGCTGTTCTTGTAGTCAGGAAGTGGACAATGCCTACAAAATGATTGTGGGCCATGCGTACCACAAAGAGCTGCGCATCACGTAGTCCTTCCTCCAAATTAGTGGGCTCCTCACCTGTTTCAATGCATGACAAATGTTCCGGTCCTGCATTCAATCGCCCTATCTTCACAATGAATTTAAAATCATACTCCTGAAACAAAAGAAGTCATATGCATATTTTCACCCCCAACACATGCTTATTGATGAGGTACTTTAATATAGAATGGTCTGTGTACATCTTAAAGCGTCCACCTAGGAAGTAGTACCTAAATTATGGAGCGCATACACCATAACCAACCCTTCATGCTTTGTCATTGAATATTTCTTTTTAGCCTTAAACAACTTCCTGCTTGCAAATGTTATTGGGTGATCCAGTTCTTCTTCACCCACATGTGTCAGTACTGCTCCTAGCGCAATACATGACACATCCACATGCACATGAAATTCCTTCTTCCAATCTGGGAAGACTAGGATCGTCATGGTGACTATCTTTTCTTTTAACACATCCAGGCTACACTGGCATTCCTCATTCCAACAGAATGTAGCATCCTTTTTCAACAGTTTCTCCATTAGCGCGGTAATCTGAGCATAACTCTTGATGAACTTTTAGTAATAACCAGTATGAACCAATGTTGCGCGTAGCTATTGAACACTTCTTGGTGCCTCCAAATTGATTATAACCGTGATATTAGCTAAGTCCACCATTAATCCTTGTCTGCACACTACATGACCCAACAAGATTCCAAAAGGGACCCAAAATAAAGATTTCTTCAAGTTTAGCACAATATGATACCTCCAGCACATATCCAGCATTAGGTGCAAACTAGCTACATGGCGCTTTATGAGCCCAAACACCATCCAATCATCAAAGTATACCTCCAAAAACTTGTGAATGAACTCTTTAAATGCCGAAATGACTACGTGCGAAAATATTTCCGACACATTCTTCGGTCCAAAAGGCATTACAATATATTGACAACATCCCCACTCAGTTGCAAAGGTCATCTTACTCCTGTCTTTCGGCGCGATCTTGATCTGATGGTATCTAGAGAACCCACCAGTAAATGAACATGCTTCCTATTTGCCAACATTATCCAATACCTCATCTGTGAATGGAGTTGGAAAAGGATCATGCACACAAGCATGATTCAACTTCTTGAGATCTATAGAGATCCTTATCGCATCCTTCTGCTTCTTTTCCTGAATGACCATTGGACTTACCAAGTTGGACTCAAACCACTGGTTCAATGATACCTGTTGTCAACATCTTATCTAAGTCCAAATGAAGCCTTTCCTTATATTTATGATTAAGGCGATATGGACATTGCTTCACAGGCTTTGTGTTTGGTTTAAATGTTATCTTTATTACTCCTAAATCGCCTACTATCCCTTTCAGGTCTGAAAAAAATTGTAGAGAACAAATCTCGGTACTCGTGGAGCAACTCAACGACCTTATCCACTATAGCATCATCCCAGTAGTCCCCTATCTTTGAAAACTTCGACGCTTCCTCTGTTCCAATATCCACTTGTCTCGTTTTCATCAGTGTGGTGATATTAGAATTCTCTATCTGCAGAGCCTTAATTTCATGGTCACTTTTTGTCTCTGGGATATTAATGTTCCTTGGATCCTCCTCTTCTTCTTCAGTAGTGTCAGGCCAAGCAGTAACTCCTCAAAGCAAATTGATTCATATTATTCCTTCAAGTTGGTCTTTATTATTTACATGAGGGAGACTGTTCACTTCATCTCCCAATGATTGTTCATATCTCTTATTATTTATTTACATTGATTTTATTTATTCACCCAATCCTAATGATTAGGTGTCAACATTCCCCCCCTTAAGCTGAAGGGATGTTCATGAGTCCAAGCATCATTCTAAATCGTTCAAGCTTTTCTCTTCCAAGTGCTTTGGTGAAGATGTCGGCAATTTTCTCATTAGTGGAACAATGATGGAGTTGGATTGTTTTGGCCTCAACATGATGTCGAATCAAATGATATTTGGTATTGATGTGCTTCATTTGATCATGGATATTTGGGTTCTTGGCCAACTTTATTACAGAGGTTTTGTCAATCATGAGTGGAGTTGATTGTACTTGTTTTACCTACAAATATTCAAGAATTTTCCTGAGCCACACAATTTCTTTTGTTGCTGCCACATATTTTGCTTCTGTTGTGGAATCTATTGGAACTGATTGTTTGTGTGACCTCTAGGAGATAGCTCCTGATCCAAGACTCATAACATATCCTAAAGTAGATACCCTAGTTTCTTTGTCTCCATCAAAGTCTGAATTAGAGTATTTAATCAAGATGAAGTCATCCACCTATGTGTACTTGATTCCAAAGTCTTGAGTTCCCTTCAAGTACCTTAGAACTCTTTTTGCAGCAGACCAATGTCCCTCACAAGGCTTTTGCATAAACCTGGAGAGGATTCCAACAACAAACGAAATGTCTGGTTTGGTAGTAGTTAGGTAGTTGAGACTTCCTACAAGCTCTCTATACTTTGTTGCATCCTCAAATTCTTTTCCTTCAACATATGTGAGCTTTAAGTTTTGTTCCATTGGATTAGTAAGAGGATTGCATTATGTCATGCCAAACCTATTCAACAAATATCCAATGTACTTTTTTTTGAGAAATAAATATGGACTTTGGATGTTGGGTTACTTCAATACCAAGATAGTAATGAACATAGCCCAAATCAGTCATTTGAAAAATTTTCCCCAATTCCTTCTTTATCGATGCAATGTAGCTTTCATTGTTCCCTGTCATCAAAAGATCATCTACATATAACAGAATATATACAATTGTTTTTCCAACTTTCTTGACAAATAAAGTTGCATCATCAAGATCATAATGTTTGAAATTGAGTTTCAGAAGATGCTGTTAGTTTTTCATACCAGGCTCGTGGTGCTTGTTTGAGGCCATACAAGGAATTCACAAGTTTGCATACTTTATTTTCATGTCCTTTCACAGCAAATCCTTCAGGCCGGGACATAAAAACATTCTCTTTTAGATCTCCATTCAAGAAAGCAGTTTTTACATCCATTTGATGGACTTTCCAACCATTCTGAGCTTATAGGGCAAAGAGTGTCTGAATGGTAGCTTATTTTGCTGTGGGGGAAAAAGTCTCCTCATAATCGACCCCTTCTTTCTGTGCAAAACCTTTTGCCACAAGCCCGGCTTTGTGCTTGTCAAGTGAGCCATCAGATTTATACTTGTTCTTGTAGACCCACTTGCAGCCAATTTGTTTGGTTCCTGATGGAGGATCAACCAACTTCCAAGTGCCATTCTTTATGAGGGCATCATACTCCTTTTGCATCACTTCTTCCATTCATCATGAGAAGCAGCTTCTTTGAAGGAAGTTGGTTCAAAATCTGTAGACAAGTTCAATTCACAATCATAAGAAACATCCATATCAATAGGTGAATTAGTGTCATCTACATCACCTCCATTTTGCCAGTTTGAATTTCTAGTTCCTGTCTTTCCAACCTCATTAGGATGAACATTTTCAAGTGTCTTTGTCAGCCACTTTGGGGTACCTTTCTTAGATGGTCCAGGCTACTCTGCTGATTGAGTTGGGACTGAATCAAGGTTGATTCTCCCAATTCTATCAATCACATCAATTAAAGCATCATCCTTTGTTGGAGTTTCATGCAGGGGAGAGTGTTCTTCAGAAGAAGATTCCACATGTTGATCTAGTATAGGAATCCCCCCTTCAAGATGTGGAATCTAATTATCAAATTATTGAAATGATTTTGCTTTTGTGAATCTATCCAAGCGATCAAGTTTCCGCTCAACAACATTGTCAGTTGTGGATGATTCAAGAAAAATTACATCCCTAGATACAACAAACTTTTTATTTACTTCATCATAGAGACGGTATGCTTTGGAGGTGTTTGAATACCCCAAGAAGATACATTTACGACTTCTAGCACCAAGTTTGTTTCTATGTACCTTTGGTATCAAGGCATAACAGGTGGAACCAAATACCCTGAGATGCTTTACCAAAGGAACATGTCCATACCACATTTCATATGGGGTCTTGTTTCTAATAGCATTAGATGGACATATATTCTTTATATATGCAGCACATAGAACAACATCAGCCCAAAACATTATCTTTACATTTTTGAAGAAGAGCATGGATTGTACCATATTTAAGATTGTCCTATTCATTCATTCAGCTACACCATTCTGTTAGGGATTATAAGGCACAATTGTTTGATGTTTGATCCCATGTTGGCGAAGATAGTTTTCAAATTCATTTGATATTTATTCTTTCCCATTATCAGTGCGAATAGACCCAATATGAGATTGTGCATCATTTTCAATCCATTTATGAAAGTTCTTGAATGTTTGAAATGCATCAGATTTGTTCTTCAATAAATAAGCCTAACACATTTTGGTGTAGTCATCAATAAATGTCATCATATATTTATTTCCATTTGCAGAAGGAACAAGCATTGGACCATATAAATCTGAATTAATGAGTTCAAGTTTTCTGTGTGCTCTTGAATGTGAATCGTGAAAAGGCTGTTTGCTATGCTTTCCTAGAATGAAAGCATCACATTGCTTAAGTTTCCTAAGAATTGTAGGCAAACTAACAACACCATTTTTATTCAAGAAGTGGAGGCTGTCATAGTTCAAATGTCCAAATCTAGCATGCCATAATAAACTTGATGGAAGTGTACCTTCTTCATAATGAGAATTATATGAGAAATGTTGTGCACGAGCAGAGGTTCCTTGCAGCTTGAGAAGCCTTTCTTCTTTATTCCCCTCATGACAAGTGAGTGGTCCAGATGCTTTTCTTACCTCAAGCTTGCCATCAAACATATGAATGGAGTGACCTTGTTGGCAGATGTGGACCAAGGAAAACAAGTTTCTCTTGAGCTGTGGGAGATATAGAACATGATGTAGAAGAAAGTCTGGAAGACCAAGCAGTTTAAGCCTGATTGTGCCAAGCCTTGATGGCTTGATTTTTTATTGGTCTGCAAAGTATACTGTTCCATCAACATTGTCAGTAAATTCTTCAAAAAAATATTTCTATGAGTCATGTGGCAAGTTGCTCCTGAATCGAGCAACCAATCATTTTTTCAAGAAGTAAGTGAAGCATTAAATAAATCTTCATTTCCTCAATATTACATTGTGCCACAACATAGTGAGCAGATTCAGGTGCTTTACCTTTGTCTGTATCATCAGTTTTACCTTTCAGTTGGTTTATTTTCTACTCAATTTTGTCCTAGGGTAACTTGCATGTAGAGGCATCATGTGATCCATTTCCTTTGTAGCGTATGCAGTGCAAATCTGCCTTTTCTCTTTGACAGTGTTTGTCCCCCCTGCCTCTAAAATATCTTCCTCTTCCTCTCGAAGAATCTTGAGTAGGATTCTTTTCTTTATGAGAAAGGCACACAACCTCTTCAGAAGATTCAAGGGCTGTCTTCTTTCCAAAAGCTTTCTCTCTTTCAGCAAATTTTTTCAGAAGGGAGTCAAAGGTAATGTCTTTAAGATTTCCATTTTCTTGCAATGACTCAAGATAATTGGAGTAAGTAGGATAAAGGGCCTTGAGAAAAGAAATAAGAGGAATATCCAAATCAATTTTAGTGGCTTGGATATCATGCATTATAGACTTTACTTCAAATGCAAGAGCAAGAGGATCATTATTTTGTAGTTCAAGAGTGAAGAGTTTAATCATGAGTTGAACAACTTCAAGTGTAGAATGTGAGTCATAGAGTTCTTTCAGCTTTTGTAAGGCTTCGAAAGCAGTTGAAAATGACGTAATATGGTGACTCACCTATTCACTTACAGATGCTACAATTAATCCATAGGATTTGCTGTTCTTGTTTTCCCAAATGGAGAGCTCTTTGTTTGATGTAGGTTGTTTTGGCTATTTGTTTCTGTCTCTAATGCACAATTCTTTCCACAACTCATTGAAAATGAGGGTGTGTTTTATCATCTGGGACCAATCAGAATAGTTCTCCTTGCCGGTGAGAACTATTCCCACAATGGATATGATTGAATGCATTCTATAACAAAAAAAAACTTATGCTGCAAAATTTTACTCCTAATGGGAAAAATAAAATTCTGATATGATAGAACAAAAAATTCAATTGAACAGCACTTTGATACCAGAAGCAGCACTTAAATATAACCCAACATTCAATGTAATATAGTTGGTGTTAAATATTTAAATTTGATAGCACATTAGCATTGTGCACATATTACTACTCTTTAGTTGTATGCAGGCCCATAAAAGAGATATTTGCTAGAGTAAGTTCTTATTCCCCTGGCGCTCGAATTGACATTTATCTGCCATTCTTCATCTCCACCGTGGGAATGGATCTCAAGTGCTATCTCTCTCTGGTCTTCATGTCCTTCATAGAGAAAACCATGCAGAGAGTTTAGTGATACAGTTTCGTGTGTCTGTCTGTAATGGTAGAGGAAATAATTCACAGCAGCGACGTGTAAATTGTTGCTGGATGTGATCCAACTTAAATTTGTGCGCAGGACTTCAAAGATCAGGATACCACAATGTTAAATAAATATGGGACAACATTAAATAAGAGGCAGCGTCCAAAGTCAAAAAACTCAGTACTCATTTCATAGTAATCTCTGAAGAGAAGTTCTGATGGCAGACATCTCATCCCAATGGTTTACCATGTAGTCTGAGAATGTTTTAAACAAAACATTAAACATCTAGATTCTAGAGTTGCTGCTTACAATTTGTGGCAACATAATAGTAGAACTAATGAAATCCGCAAAGCTCACTGAAGAGACTAAAAAAATCACCATAAATCCCTTTGATTATCTAGAACTTGAAGCCACGACTATTTCTCCTTCCACGTAGAAATGCACTACGGTGCGTTGATACCTTCACGATGGCTCTTGGGGCCACACAACGAGGCTTCCTTCCAAAGTGCTTGACAACCTCACAATGGCTCTTGGGGCCATGCAACAAGAGACCATTTGGTGGATGATAGTTCTGGTTTCAATGGAGGGTTCTTCAACGAAGATAATGCTTCATGCAGAGCTCATGTACCATCAACGAAACAATGTGTCATACTATTCACGTAGTAAATTCTCGCAGTAGCACTCCCTCAAGGCATTCAACACAGTAGCACGGCCTCAAGGCATTCAACAAAGTAGAACGGCCTCAAGGCATTCAATGGCGATTCAAAATGTTTTCATAGCTAAGGCATGGCAGAAATGGCGTAGAATTAATTATGGTAGACAAAGCGCAGAATGGTGCAGAATCAATTATGGCAGACAAAGCACATAATGACAGACTCCATAGGGGGATAGTGTGCAAGACAATGACAGAGGGGAGTTACAAATAATTTAGGGAGCTGGCTCTGATACCATGTTAGGCCAGGTAGTAACTCCTCAAAGAAAATTGATTCATATTATTCCTTCAGGTTGGTATTTATTATATACATGATGGAGACTGTTCACTTCATCTCCCGATGCATATCTCTTATTATTTATTTACATTTATTTTATTTATTCACCCAATCCTAATGATTAGGTGTTAACAAGCAGTCACATTGTAGCACTCTAGCACATGGCGCAGCTAGGCAGTCCAATCGACTTGAATCAAATCCAAGGGATCTTGTGGGATTCTGAGGATCGTTGTTTTGACCTCCTGTAGCACTTCGTTGATGCACTCAAATCCATCCTCAAAACTAAATATCATTAGGATCCTCTGCCTCAAAATATCCCATTCGTCCATGCCATGGAGAATATCTGTCTCCAAGTACCAATTCATCGGTATCACATCCAAAGTGTGATAGAAAAAATGTACCCACTCCGGTTGCGGTTCTACTCCATAAGAATTAGTCCATTTTTCCAAGTGGTCACGCGGATCACTCATTCCATCATATTTCTCTGTCCATCGCACCTCTGGGCAACCAAACTACACCCTCACCAGTCTTTTGTATTTGCGCCATCCATCGAAATTTCCTTTATGTGTACCCCACCATCTTGCAGGCGTAGCGCACAACGTGATGAAAATGAGATTTTGGGGGTTGCCGAAAATCCCAAATTCTTTCAAAATCTTGATCCTGGACCTGTGGGTTATGGGCCCACTCAATCTTTGGGAAGCCTTTTAATTAATTCACCGTTATAGTCTGTCTTTCTCTCATTTGAACATTCATGCAACCGCCGCGGAGTGCCTGCAACACCATTTTTATTTACAAAACACAAGTTTTGACTCATTTATAAAACACATAGCGTATACAATTAACACAGAACATAAACACACTTTTATATATTTACGGAACAATTACAAAGTTAAGGCCTTTCAGCCTTAAAACGAACTCATGCTCGACTACATCTTGCCCACTCACAATTTTCTTCACAAAATAAGATATCTATTACACCCCTATTGCATTACATTTATATAAAAAGTCTTATGAAGGACCGATCCTATCCTCTTATTTTTCTCCACAAAATCTCTCCAAAAAGCGTGCATGGCTATTAACAATAGGAAGTCTATCTAGTCTTATCTATTCTCTCTTTAATTTTTTTTCTTTAACTGCTTTAAGGGAGATTTTCTCTGTTTTTTCCCTTTATTTAGCTCTGCTGGTCCACGTCTTCATGCTCCACTTGGATTTTTCTTTAATTAAGAAAAGGGTGAAATGCACCTGCATCAGACTCCCGAGGCACAAAAATTTATGACCTCCTGGTCATATGCTTCTGGTCTTTGTAATAGCAATTTTATCCAATGCATTCCTTCACTAGAACTGCTTCCATGATTTCTATGAGCTGCAACCAACCTCTGCAGTAACAGTCTCCTCTGTTACACGATACCTCACCAAGCCCTCCTCACTCGGTCTTTTGGCATCATTCTCTAGGTTGCTGCAAATCTTCTTAGCTTCTACTGCCGCCATCTGCATAAACTCTCCAACTTTAACATAGTTGTACCTCTTTCCCCTTCTGTTCGCATTCTTCTTTCTTCTCTCAGGAATCCTTTCCCTGCTCTGATACCAACTGATGAAAATGAGATTTTGGGGGTTTCCCAAAATCCCAAATTCTTCAAAAATCTTGATCTTAGACCTGTGGGTTATGGGCCCACTCAATCTTTGGGAAGCCTTTTAATTAATTCACCGTTATAGTCTGTCTTTCTCTCATTTGAACATTCATGCAGCCGCCGCGGAGTACCTGCAACACCATTTTTATTTACAGAACACAAGTTTTGACTCATTTATAAAACACATAGCGTATACACTTAACACAGAACATAAACACACTTTTATATATTTACGGAACAATTACAAAGTTAAGGCCTTTCAGCCTTAAAACGAACTCATGCTCGGTTACATCTTGCCCACTCACAATTTTATTCACAAAATAAGATATCTATTACACCCCTATTTCATTACATTTATATAAAAAGTCTTATGAAGGACCGATCCTATCCTCTTATTTTTCTCCACAAAAGCTCTCCAAAAAGCGTGCATGGCTATTAACAATAGGAAGTCTATCTAGTCTTATCCATTCTCTCTTTAATTTTTTTTCTTTAACTGCTTTAAGGGAGATTTTCTCTGTTTTTTCCCTTTATTTAGCTCCGCTGGTCCACGTCTTCATGCTCCACTTGGATTTTTCTTTAATTAAGAAAAGGGTGAGATGCACTTGCATCACAACGCCAAGTCCAAGGCTTGGAATGAATGTTTCTCTGACACTTCCCTTTCAAATGCATCCAAAAATTTATCAACATCAGTTAAACCATCATAATAAGGCAGACTTCTTGCTGCCAATGATACACAACACAACAATTTGGTCATCATGTTACAACGTAGCATAGACACTTCGTGCAATCTATTCTGCCAATGTTCCAATTCCTCATCTAAATCTGATGTGCAGGAGCTTTCGTGGTCTAATGCAATACATCCATTAGCTGTCGAATTCACCCAATCTTGATCTCACCCCATTATCTTATAAATCTGGTCCAAATCATTGTCACTTTCATAATTGTGAACCAGTTCAGTATAACGCAGTCCTTCTGTCAGGTCTAAAGGTACTACTATGCGAAGCAATTTTCTTTCAAATGACATCATCCACTTCTTCAAATTGATCATCCCGTTCATGTCGATATCCCAGTAAATCCCAAGGAGCGCGGGGTAGGTATTGCTGTCATCAACAATCTCTATCACTTCGAAATCTGCCAACGTGCTCACACCTTCAATATTGACTGTCACTCCCTGCAATCTTCCCATGGGGATAATATTTTGCTGATTCACCATTTTCAATTGAATAGGAGACCACTATAGGGCAGGTCTCCCCATTCTCTCCCATGTCTGTTTTGGAAAAACATTCGCATCTAACCCAAGATCCAAAATAACTTGGTCCATTTCATATTCTCCTATTTGCGTTGTGAGCCTCATCTCACACGCTGTTCCTGCCTTATTATTACCAACATAGAAAATTTTAGGGGCGAATGTTCGCCCTTTGGCGAAATTAAGGGGTTTTAAATTTTTAGTGGGCGAATATTTTGTATCATAGTACATTTTTACAAATCACCTCAAATAGCCCACCTTATTTTAAGGGAGAGGGTAAAAAAGGTAAATTTAGCCCTTGAAATTAGGAGTTACAACCTTCCATTCGCCCATTTTCAAGAATAGGTTTTATTTAAGTGAATCCATTCGCCCATTTTCAAGAATAGGTTTTATTTAAGTGAATCCTATGGGCCAAAGGCCCAAATACCATATTTATAAAAGAGGTATGGTAATTAAAAAAATATAAATAAATGAGAGGTATGGTAAATAAATAAAGCATTTTTTATATTTACTCCATAAGTCACCTTATATACATGTAAGGGTGTAAAAAAATAAAAATATAAGTAAAGTGGAGGTATGGTAAATAAATAAAACATCTTTTTATACTTACTCAAAAAGGTATGGTAAATAAATAAAAATATAAATAAACTAGACGAATGGTAAATAAAGCATCTTTTTATATTTAGTCCATAACCCTCGTTATATTTATGAAGGCTCAAGAAAGAGGTTTTATTTAAGTGAATCCTATGGGCCAAATACCATATTTGTAAAAGAGGTATGGTAAATTAATAAAAATATAAATAAGCTAGAGGTATGGTGAACAAATAAAACATTTTTTTATATTTACAACATAAGTCACCTTGTATTTATGAATAGTATCGTAAATTAATAAAAATATAAATAAACGAGAGGTATGGTAAACAAATAAAACATTTTTTTATTTTTTTATATTAATAGCATGCACATGGTATTGAACCATGGTATTTACCAAAATGGCACATGGTATTGACCCATGGTATTCACTTGGAATGTAGCCTATTTAAATGGGGGAATTAAACCAGAATAGATCTATCTTTACTCTGGATCTACTAACCCCCGAGAGGTATCAAATATTGTGATATGAAAACTAGCATAGAGTGAAAAAATATTTGATCCGATCAAGAGTAAAAATGGATGTTGTAATTTAATGTATGTTAAACATTTTAGCTTGTTAAAATAAAAAATAGAATAAAATCAACTATTAATTTTATTAATTTTTATAAATTACTAACAGGAATTTTTAAGCTCCAGGTTTATGATAACCCATGGTAATACCATGTATTCATGTGAGCATAGACTATTTAAAGGGGAAATTCTATCATCTGATCCATCTTAATTCTGGGTCTACCAAGTGCTCAGAGGGATAAATAGATTTCATCCCCCTAAGAGTGGTAGATGTGGAGTTAAGATGGATATAGGTTGGTTTTTATGATAATGAAGATATTGAATAGACTTATGAAATTATATTGTAAAAACATCTCAAGGTGAATGGTTAAAGCATAGACATTGGACAAGTATATTTGTATACTTCTGTTTTAAACTAAAACAAATCCAGGGCTAAAAGGAATGGATTGATTGCACTAGTCGTCCTTCTATAACTTTCCAACATATGCTGGAGTAAACAGATTGTAATTTGGGTAATTTTTCTAATTGCAAAGGGGACATACTTGTGTATTGGCAGGGTGGTTACAAGGTCCCTAGAAGTGGAGTAAACATTGTAACTTGGGTAATTTTTCTAATTGCAAACAGGAACATACTTGTGTATTGGCAGGGTGGTTATGAGGTCCCTAAAGTGATGAATTTGAATTTTTCTTGGTTTTATATATAGTATTAGGTTTTTTCTCATGCTTTCTGTGAATGGCATGGGTGAATTTTATCCTACACCCACTAGGTTATCGATATGTAATTTTGGTAATTTTGATTTCAAAAGATATTTTAAAGAAATCCAATGATTTCATTTGTGTATTCAATAAACACAATATTTTATAATTGAGTAAAATATTCGCCATGCCTGGTGAGAGATTAGCCAAAAAATTATATATACATATCATATTATTGATAAAATCGCCTTCCATTTTTCCCATATACCATGGAGATTCGCCCATTTATTATACTTATAAATTTAGGGGGGGTTCTTAAAATTTTCCCTGATTACCAATTTTCCTAACCACGCATGGTCCCTCAGAAGTATTTTCTTTACTAGCGCATTTATTGATCAACTCCTGTAACCCTTTCATGGCCTTGCTATCGTGTATTAACTTCATACAGGTCTCCAAAAAGGTATTAAGCATGGAATGGTCCTTTTCTTCAAACTTCTTATCCTAACTTCTTGATGTAGAAGCCTTAGCGAAGCTTTTCTTCGCTTCCATGAAGGTCTCTTTTGTGCATTCTAGATCAAAGCCAACCTCCTCTAGACCTTTGTAGACCCATTCACTTTCTTTAGGCTTCTTTCCCTTAATCTCCCCAGTAATCATTCCACTATGCAACACAATATTCACATTAGGATCCTCTTCACGGGGTTCAACCCTCATCATCTATAGGTTTTGGGTAGGCTGCTGACGCTGTGTCCCTTTTTCAAGCATCTTAACTATTAATACGGGATATTCTTATGTCGTGTGGTCAAACTAAGTACAATATCGGCACAATAAGCACATCGGGTTTGTACATTTTCGTGCATAGTCTCTTGACCCTCCACAATTGTAGCAAATAACTTGTCCCTGACCTTGTGTAGGTTTTAACCCCATATAGAAATTACCTACATAGGAATTCTGAAACACAGAAAATAAACAATGCGAGAGCATAACACATAAAACACATATACATAGATATTTTCCCCTGGATCCAAAAATTGGGACTACCAGCTTTATTTTTCATTATGTTCCTTTCAGTGTGACAATACATATTTATACATGCCAAAGCATCCAATATCATGGACCAAAAACCATCGAATCCAAAACCATGGACCAAAAACCATTGCGTCCAAAACCATGTGTGAAAACCAAGCACAAAACTATAGGTAGGTCCGCGCAACCTAATATAGGGTCCAAAAAAAAAAAAATCCCTGGGGCAAACCCTGTAGAGGGGGCCTACCCACCCCCCTCAAACCCCCTGTGATCTTCTCGTTGTGTAATCCCCGCAATGAAGGGGGGGGGCTCCGCCCCCCTCGTAAACTACATAGGCTAGTCGTGGAAAGAATATAACACAACCCAACACCTCATGCAGGTGATCATTTCCCAAGCCCTTGAAAATGGGAAACTTCACTGTATTTTCCATGTTGAATGGTGGTTGTGGTGTGGGCAAAGGTTTATGCGGTGGAGGTGAAGATGGAGGTGGTGTGGGTGGATGGGGTATTCGCAGGAACCCTTGCCTTATTAACTGGACAATGCTTTGTGGAGAAGCATGTGTTGCTTCTTCGTTGTCACTTAGAGGAGGTTCAATCAGCGGCCTATATTTAGGTCCTGCTCCCCTTATATCCCTGAGTAACTTTCCACTTCGCGTAGCTCCAAACATCAATATAGTTGCATAACCCTCTTTTCACATAAGAGAATTTTAATCCAAGTATTCAAAGATCTCAAATACTTACCTTGTGGTCCCTTGAAGAAGCATCGCTCTGCTTCGTTGTAGCTAAATGAGGTATCGACTCTGAACTCTGTGACAAACCCTTAGAGGATACGATCAAGCGAGTGATTGATAGCATGTGCAATATTATCTTCAGATGCTCCCAATCTTCACACTAACTCTGGGGTCCATACAATTGGACCGTCAAGCCTCCACCTTCCCCCACCATCTACCAATTTAGCTATCCACTCATATAATTTGATCGGGAAGGAACAAAAGAAAATTTAGTGTATCTCCATGTATAGATACCTATCCAACCATTGTTCTTTCGTTAATCATGGATTCATGTTCTCTTACACTGCAAATTCATGGATCTTTCTATCCAACCAATCCTAAATTTCTTTCTTTGTTGGATTCCAGTGATGTGACATCACACATCTCTTTATGCAGGTCCCAGTAATAGAACCATTTGTTGGCTTAGTGGGTCTTGACCCAGGTTCAGAGTTAAGTTTTCCAAACAAATCCCTACACTACTAGCCTTTTGGCATCAATTCGTGGAGCACAGACTGAAGTCTCACCTGAAGCAGTGTGGGGGGATGTTGAAACCAAGTTTCCGCACCCAAAGATGGTTATGATGTCATTTTATACCCCTTTATCTACCTTCACGCAAATCAATAATCCCTTAAGGCTTATCAAGATAACTTCCTCTTATCAACCTCTAGACCTCAGCAAAGGTCTATGACTGTCCTTCGCGGACCCTAAACAAGTGAATCAACTACTTACACGCCTCTGTAATCACTATTAAGTCAGTTATTACCCAGATTGGCTTAAGTGTCATATATTTTTAGCATGCATTAAGATACCATTACATTCATCCTTCGCTTATGACTGAACTTAGGCTCTCTAAGACTCGCCTTTTTATACAATCCCATGGTCCGCAGACCATGGGTAGGTCTATACAAGTCGACACAACATACATAAGAGAAGGGAAAATCCCTTTATGACACTTAATATCTATGTGCTCCATGACCATAACTTGTGGATAATTTACACTTTACATCACAAAAAATTAGGCTTTATGCCCCAAACCTTGGGCTTTTGCCTCAAAATTGATCGCAGGGGACCCTATCACAACATTTAATACCAATATGTAGTATCAGATATGACCCAAAGAGAGCACAACCCTCTCTGATACCACTATGTAACACCCCCTCCTTCTAGGTCGACCCAAGAAATCAACCGGTTGAGGTAAACATGGGATGCAAGAGGTCCCTATAAGGGATTCAACTTCCCTGGTGACCTTAAGGAAATGGAATCGATGAAACTTATCAAACAAACCCATCCACATCAACAACAACACCCTCAGGAGACATGTCAGCCACTTAGACATCCTATCCTCGAGTCCCATTGATGTTTTAAGACTTTTAACCCCTGTTCGCTCTTATGTTATAAGCATGATAGTTCCCATAAGCCAAAGTCACTCTTACAGGTCTATATTCCAGCATCCTTAGACTCTTTTTAGCTGACCTGTGCCAGTGTCCTTGGGATTTGAGCCACTTTTCTAGCCCAGAATCCTGGCCTCTGCCCGAAACTTGTCATAACCTTCAGAATCCATCAAAGACAATGACAATATAAACAAATAAAAGATAAACCTCAGGATTATACCCGAGAATCCCCAACCAGGACTAACATTCTGTCAAACACATTGGAATCAATGCAACCTATAAGTCAAGGATACAAGACAAACCATGAATGACTGAAAATACTTATGAAACATAAAAAGAAGGATCACCACCTTCTCCATTGAACTATTATATCATCAATTAGGTCTTGCATCCATGATTCTAACAATTACAAGTAAATACATGAAATAATCCTGACATGAACAAGTCATATAACCATGCTTACAACTAGCATAAAACCATATAAATATCAAAGATATGAAAACCATCAAATAAACATATAAACAAGTGAAAAATTAAGAGAACTTAACTTTTATTAATTATAGGAAAAACTAACTAGGTTTAGGACTTCCATGTACCACCTGACCATAGACATCGTTGAACCAAATCTTTCTTTCAGCTAGTCCCCTTGTGCCATATTACAAGCATGAATGTGGGATCTCATAGAACAACCATTCCAAGAACAACTAAGGGAATCTATAGGTTAAACCACCTCCACCCTCACCAAATCGTGATCACACCAAATCCAGTGCTCCAATCACAACTAAACTGAACTTGGAATGCCATCCAAAATCCACCACTATCCTTGAGGATTTTCCATCTCCTTGTCTCTCAAGCTTTACTGCAATCCAATCCTAGATTACTAGGCCCTAAACCGAGACTAGTCTCTCAAGCTTTATCACAATCCAAACCCAGATCACTAGGCCCTAAACTGAGACTTTTCCCTTAGGTTTTATCGTGTGTCTCGTCAAAACTGGTCAAGGGATTCCTAGGCCTTTGGGAATGAACCTTGAGACCACCTTCGCCCCAGATTTTTAAATTGATCTGGAAAACCAAAGCTCAAAAAAAAAAACACCCCAACACCATGGCATCTAGAAAATGGTAAGGATAGGCTGAAAACCACTATCATAACTTGGAAAAACCATGACACTGACAACAAGAGAACCATACACCAACATCCAAATCCATGCATGTCCAAACCAGCTAGGAAATCACACATGAAAAGGTTACCTACAATTATTCCTATTGAAACTGCTTGATCCTACTCTTCTTCCTTGATCCTTGCTTTCCTTTCCTTTCCTTGCTTTTCCTTCCTTGGTCCAAATCTAGAGTGCTCCAAGAAAACTCTAAGTGACCAAGAGTGAGAGAGAGAATAATGAGAGAGCTCCAAACTTGAACTGAAAAAAGGTTACACTAACCAAGATTGAACCAAGAGCTTGCCAACTGATCCTCAAAAGCCTTTTTATTAATGAGGCCTCTATTTTCTTCATTTTCCATTATTCTCCTTCATTTCCTCGTCACATGCAACTTGTGACCTTTCACCTTCCTTTTCTCCTAATTTCCTTTATTCTCATAAATAAATGTGCCAAAAAATCCTTTTTTCATTTTAATGCCTTTGCCTTAGCCTTTGCCAATTTTCCTTAGCCAAAAAACACATCCAGTGATTCCCACTAGGATATATTTGTCCAACATTTAGCTTGGAATATGTGTCCCCTACCCATGGTCTTATTTTGCCTTTATTAACTTTTATTACATGAATTTTTTACCAAGGATGTTACAAGTACAAACAACCTTTCTTTGCATGCATCATTTTGATATTAATAAGTTTAATTAGGGTTTTCAGGGTGGTATCCACCTCTTGCTCATTGTTTCCTTCTAAAGGTTCACTTGTTGTTTTTGTCTTCTCCTCTTTTGAGGCCTAGAAGGTTCCCCAAGAGTTTCTTTTCCTCTCTCTAGTTTTTCCTCTTCCTTCTCCTCTTCAATTTCTTCTCCCTTTTCTTACTCTGTCTCCTCTCCTTATTTATCTATTTCAAACCCTTCTTTCGTTGTATATCCATCTTTGATTGTCCCTCAAATTTCCAATAGGATCTTGCCTTGTGTTTCCAGAAAGGCTTCCCTATTTATATCTACAAACTCTGCCCATGACATAGTGTTTTTGATGTGCTCCAGAGAATCCATGACAATGATCTTGATGATCCCATGATGAACAATGTATTGATGTTTACCTCATCTCACCCTTTGGATCATTTCCATTATAGATTGAAGAAGGAAGTGGGGAATACTAATTCTGCTTGGGATAGGAAATCTTGTCTAGGTCTCATCTCATAAAGTAGCCAAAACTAATAGGCATAAGTAACATTAAGCCTCCCTCCAAAGGATATGTATTCTAATATGTGGTGGGCCATTTCATCCCATGGGTAAGGTAGGATTTCCCTTCTAACTCCATTGTTATCTTCAACTTGTTTCTCTTTCGGGAGGAAGAAATTCTTTTTAGCTATGATGGCTTCTGTTCTATTCTCCTTGCCCCACCTAAATCCTAGGGCCAATGTGATCACCATGTTAATGAGTTCTACATTTAAATGGATGGAAAGCCCCCTCAATGGTGTTGGCACTATCTAACCCCTAAGGTTGGAGGTCTACTGCAAATTCATGGGTAATTTTATCATCATGCCCCTTGATTTTCTCAAAGAACTCCATCCATTAGTGATTTGTGAAAATTTCCTTGACAAGAGGATGTTGGTGGATTCTTGTTGAGTCTGTGGCCTCCCTCCTATTCAATCCTCCTCCCATGTTTTCTATTGTGGATTTTTCAAGTTTTTTCAAAGAATTCTTTGTCAATTATTAGTTCTTGGGCATCCTAGGGTTTCAAAATAGAGATGAGAGGGATGGTTCTCCTTCTTTATTTTTTTAATCAAAGGGAGGAAATTATGTGCCAAATTCAAAATAAGTTCACCCTTCTACTAGCATGCTTCTTCATGAGAGAAATCTGAATTTAAAAAAAAATTCTTAATTTTCAATGGTTTGCTACAGGATGCTTCTATAGATAGAAATTGATCAATTTATCCAACTTTTGGTGCATGGGAAGTGAGGAAAATTAACTAATTACCCCTCCCTTGGAAATTCCTTCATGGATTTGTGGTTTTGAAGGAGAATTCACACAAAATTGAACCCTTTTCCACCTCTTAGTCCAATCCTATAGCAATTGGTTACAATCGTGTAGCACTAAACCCATATATTGTAGCATCAAACCCAAATCCTATAGCATCTAGTACTCGTCCCTATAACACCTTTGTTGTAGCCTATGGGACCCCTGGTGGTATTTATCTTGACTCTCAACAATGCAATAATCCTCTCTTATCATTTTTGGAATGAATCTCTTGGTACAAGTGATGCTCGGGCCCACGTTTTATGACTTTTGTGGTTTGGTGGTGGGATCAATGCACTATGTTAGCTAGACCCCACCTACCACCTTTTTAACCTCCTCATAGACCAATTGGACCACTCCTCGAGATCAACACCTTCTTTTATTTTTGTTATTTTCTCCATATTGGATGAAACCATATAAGGACCTAACCAACCAGATAAGGACCTAACCACCTTGTCAACAACTTTCGCTTGAAGTCCTTAAATATGGATTCATATAACAATGCCTAATCATCCTCTTGGAAGGTTATTTATTCGATGTTTGTGTCATTCTTAATCTTCCTTTGTAATTGGACCACCTCAATATGCATGAGGGTCTGTAATCTAAGTTCATCCAGAGCATTGAGTTATTGTAACCTCTCTTGCTGAGCATTGGTGATGTTTAGGTCCAATTGGGTTTCCATTCTTAGGGTGTTGTACTCAAACTCAATATACACCAGTGCATTTTTTCCATAAACTAACTCAAAGGGAGTGAACCTAGTGGTGGTTTTCAAGGTGGTATTATAGGCCCACATGGTGTCCACAAGTGTGGTTTCCAAATCCTTCTTGTTGTTGCTGAAAAATTTAGTCAAGATGTTTTCCAAAGCTCTATTTGTTACCTTCACCTTCCCATTTGCTTGAGGATGATAGGGGGTGGATTTTTTGTGCCTTATATGATGTTTCTCCATGATTCACTCAATCATATTTAAATTAAATTGAGCTCCTCGATTCGTGACCAGCTCCCTTAGGAATTGAAACTTATAAAAAATGCTCTCCCTTAGAAAATTTTCCACCTTCTACATTTTTGTTGCTTTTACTTCCCTTACTACAACCCATTTTGTCAAATAGTCAGTGCACACAATGATATATCTCTTTTGTCTAGATTGGGGATAAATTGGTCCAATGAAATCCATGCCCCACTTCTCAAATGGTTCAAAAGTCACTTGAGATTATAGAGGAATTCCATCCTTTGGTTTTGGCTTGACCATACTTTGGCACTCATCACAACTACAAGTGTATCTCCTAGCATCTTCTTGTACAGTGGGCCATTAGTAGCCAACTTGGATAATTTTGAAAGTTTTCCTCTTAGTAGCAAAATGGCCCCCAAAGGGTCCATCATGACATGTTGAGAGGATTTCAAAAACATCATCCTCCCAACACATCTCCTCGAGATCTGATCTAGTCCTAATTTGAAGAGATTTCCCCATTCCAGTGAAAGGGGCACTTTTTCTAACAATCTTGGTCTTTTCTTAAGAGGATAAATTAGGAGGGAACCGACCAACAACTAAGAAATTTTCTATTTCATCAAACGAAGGAGTCAATAGTGAAATATCAAAAAGGTGCTCATCCGGAAGTTGATCATCTATCATCTCCTCATTTTTTGTAGTAAATGTTAGTCTAGACAAAAAATATGCAACCACATTTTCCTTCCCTATCTTGTCAACAATGGTTAGATGAGAATGTTGCAACAATAATAACCATCTAATGATCCTAGAATTGACATTAGGTTTATTCACCGAATATTTTATGGTTGCATGATCAATATGTACAAAGATTTGGTACCCAGTGATATAATGCCTAAACTTGTTCAAGGAGTGCACACCAACTAAGAGTTATTTTTTAGTATCAGTGTAATTAAGCTCATCTTTGGAGAGGTTCTTACTAATGAAATATATGGCATACAACATCTTGTCTTCCAATTTTCCCAAATTTTCTCCTACAATTTTTTTAATGCATCTATGTGGATGTGGAGAGGCAATGCCCAATTAAGACCTATCAAAACTAGTGTAGTGGTTAATTTTTATTTTAGCTCTTCAAATGCCTCTTGAAATTTATTTGTCTAGCAAAAATTAGAATCCGTAGTTAACAATCCAAACAATGGTGAAACCAACTTATTGAAATCCTTAGTGAATCTCCTATGATATCGAGCTAGTCCAAGAAAACTTCTAACATCCCTTTGTTTTTGAGGGATAGGGACCCTTTTGATAATGGTAATCTTTTTAGGGTCAATTTGGATCCCTTCCTTAGAGAGGAAGTGACCTAGGACAATCCCTGCATTCATAAAAAATTACACTTTTCAGGACTCAGTGAGAGATTCATTTCAATTCATTTCTTTAAAAAATTACACAGATGGGAAAGAGATTCCTCGAAATAATTCCCACAAGGAGTGAAGTCATCCATATAGATTTCAAATGTTTCATGAACAAGATTATAAAAAACACTCAAAATCACCCTTTGGAAGGTAGCAAGGGCATTGCACAAGTCAAATGGAAGGAGTCTAAAGGAAAAGGTACCCCATGGACAAAAGGTGGTATTCTACTGATCCTCAGGGCTGATCTGGATCCGACTCTATCAACTAAATCCATACTACATAGAGGAAGGAAAATAACTTATTTCCTTCCAGACCATACAAAACTTAATCAATGAAAGGCAAGGATAAATTATCTTTCTTTGTAGCCTTGTTGAGCTCCCTATAGTCAACACAGATCCTCCATTTCCCATTCTTATTGGGTACTATAATAAGAGGGGACACCCACTCACTATCTAAATTGGGGTAAATAAATCTTTCATCCAATAGGTTTTTCAATTCTTCTTTCATGATGTCTTTAAGAGAAGGGTTCATTCTCCTTTAGGGTCGGTGCCTATGTTTACATTCCTCTTTAATATATATGTGATGAGTATAAACTAAGGGATGCAACCCTTTCATTCCCTTATAGTCCCAAGCAAAAGCATCAAGATGATGTCTTAACGTAATGCAAATTTTCTCTTCCTGCTCTACTAAGAGCGAGTATTGATTTTCAGAGTCTTGGATGGAATGATTTCCACAATCTTAGCATGATATTGATTAGAATTGGAAGTGAGTAGTTCAGCCCATGGATTGTTCTCAAGTTTCCCTAAGGATTGTCCTCCTAGCTCATCAATTTCATGGCAGTAATAGGCTAGTTCTACGTAAAAGTTTCAATAATATCATCCTCATCTAGCTGGTTGCTTCTTACAGTAGTGTATAATCTACAAATTGGGTAGGGATATGAATGATAAAAATATTCTTCTTCTTCTTCCTCTACCCACAAACTTAAATCATGCTCAACAAAGGGTTGAGAAGGGGGTTATAAAACAAGTTTCTTTGTGAGATGTCGATTTTTAATTATCATGTTTCCAACCTTGCAACTAATGTAGTCATCTGCAGTGGCCAACCAAGGTCTCCCTAGAATGAGATGGTATCCATTAAACATGGTTTTGGGTTGGAAGAGAAGGAATTATGTGGATACTCCTAGGAGTCGATGGAGACCATCACATCCTCAATAACTCCTTTAGGGGCTACTGTGGATCTACTTGGAAAGTTGCAGCACTGTGGTGGTCTTTCTCAAGGTTCCTTGGAGGTTAATCTTCAACATTGTTTCCTTATTCATGACATTGATTACAGCCCAAAGGTCAATCAATGTGTTGGGGACTACAATACTATTAATTTGTACATCCACTTTTTGGCTACTAGGATCCAAGTACTTTTTGGAGATAACTTTCTCAAGAATTAGATCAGACAACTTCCAAACAATATTGATAGTGGGGGAATCTCTTTATCTTCTTCTAGGCCTCTTGAAACATTCTTCCCTAATAAGCTTGTTATAGATGGAAATATCTTTGATGGCTTGGAGAAGGGTTATTTTAACACATAGATTCTTCAATTCTTCTATAAGTTCAACTTCTTTTGGGGTGTGTTGTTTAGGTTGGACCAAACTTTCAAGATAGGGAGGTACATTGGCTTGAGGGGCACTGTCTTCCTTCTCTTCTTCAATATATTCAGGTGGATAAGGTGGGTGAGCATATGGAAGTACCCTCCCAGACCTAAGGTTGATCTCCTGTATTTCCACCACATAAAAAAGATAGGAGGTTTCCCCACTATAAACCTATTGGGATTGCTTGTTGTTTGGGTTGAGATTGGGTTGAAGAGGCATCTAAGGTTTCTTGGATGGATTAATTTTAGGTAGTTGTGGTTGTGGTGGAGGCAGAGGCATTAAGGTAGGAGGTTGGGCTACCTGAGGCTTTCATCCCTGTGAAGGGTTTCCTGATTGAGGAGGTTGAGTTTGATATGGATTGAAGGGTGGATTAACAAGAAGAGGAGGATATTGAGGAGAATAGGGCCAAGGAGAGGGCATGGACCAAGATGAGTAAGCTAGAGGATACCAAGGATGAAAGGTTGCATTCTATTTTGGATTTAAAGAAGGATAATGTGCACCTTGCATGCCTTGCCGATATGGCCAGGGGCCTTGTGGCCTCCTCTTATTGATGAAGCAAAGCTACTCCAAGCCACTCTCTTCCCCTTGATATATAACCTTTAGGACTTGAAGAGAGGGACATTTGTCAATTGCATCATTCTCCTCATAAACAAAGCATACCTCTATGACATTTAGTGGGTGCTCATTTCTAGTGTGCCTCTTGGTGCATCTAGGAAAAACGATAGCTAGTGCCCTTTCTGCCTCCTCTTACTTCTTTTTGATCTGCATAGTATCCATTTGCAAGGTGAAGGTGTGCAACATATCACTCTTAAATTGTTGAATCATGCTCCCTATTTCATGTTTGATGGTTGAGGTAGAGGAAGAAGAGTTGACCAAGCCTTGACTAGACTTACTTCTCTTGCTTGTAGCCCTCTAATGATTCTTGAATACTATATTAATGTCTTCATAAGTTAGCTGGTAGATGCCTCCACCAGAAAACATATTAAGGGTATCCATCAAATCCTTCATAATCCCTCAAAAAAGTACAAGCTTCAAGGATTTTGGGGCAAGGGTACAATTACCTCTCTTGTAGTTGAGTTGGAATCTCTCTTCATAATCCTTTAAGGATTCATCTAGACCTAGAGTCATGCTAAAGATATCCTCTTTTATTTCTCTTGAACAACTATAGTCCTTGTATTTTTGATTAAAAGCTTGCTTCATTTGAGCCCAAGTGGTGATGTTGCCTCCTTCCATGCTCATGAACTAGCACAAGGTTATATCTTTGAGGGTGGAAGGGAACAAATTCAACTTCTGCTCATCAGAAGTGTAATAATAGGTTCTACAAACCACAAAAAAATTGAACATTAATGTATCAAGGTCTTCAGAGGCTAGGCCATCGAAGTGTGGGAGAGCAGTGGGGCTTATGTTCTTCATTCTCGCTTCCCCATTAGTTTATCTGATATGAAAGAGTTTAGTCTATTTATTTTCAACCATGTCTTGGGTAGGTGTGTTACATATCCATTTGGGCACACCAATTCCAAACATCTAGATCAATGTTCTAGGGCTCATCAGACCCTAATTTTAGTTGCTTCATGCCCTAAACAAGTCACCCCTTTGAATGCTTCCTTCCTAGACAGTTTCATGACTTGAAGACATCCAGAAATAGCCTCTAGAGGGACCAACATAGGTAAGCACTTGTAAAGGTGCACTGCAGAGCATTTGAGTCCACTGCCAGGGTGTTGTGCAGAGCACTTAGGCTTCCTTTCATTTTTGCTGGGCGAGAATGAGCAAAATTCACATAGGGTTTGGGGAATATTCTTATCTTTTGGAGTCATCTAGAAGGTTCCCTTATCAACTCCTATGAGCGCGAAAATGGATGAGGAATGAGTTAAGGTGCATCCTATTCTCTCATCCCTTCCTCCATGGAACTAATTCTAAGTATGGAAGGCCAGTCAATGCCACCATTTATGACAAAACCTCCTTCATCTTCCTATAAATTGAGCACTCATCTAAGTGATCAACAGATGGATTATGTTGAATTGTAAGGGGATAATGCTGCTATGAGATTTGGCTTTGAAGCAAGTATTGTAATGCTACAAGTTTGTCATGCTTTTGATGTGATGTGGATGGGATCCAAGCTAGAGTAATGGCTTTGAATCAAACATCAATGGTTGTAATTCCTTCTTCTATATAATAAAGTGTTTGAACCTTTTTGCCATATGTTTATATTGTTTCATAATGCTTATATGTGTGAATTGTATCTAATTCCTTTCACTTATATTTAATAGATCACGTGCTTTGATCGGTTCTTTGTTTTCTATTGTATTTATAGGGTACTTCTCAAGTGTATTAAGTACGAGAAGGAGGGACAAGATTGATACAAGGAGACGAGAGGAAAGCGAAACTACAATTAGGTATTCTTATCTTCTCATCTTATCTATTGCTTATAAGAAAAGTCTAAAACACTTTAAACTATTGTTCTATATACAACTACTTATCTAGGGAATTAATATTTATCTGTAGATACCAAATTCTCCAAAACAAATTTGTGACTCCACTGGGGAAGATCTTCTTTCCTAGTAGCTTTTCCACCTTCTAAAACATCCTTATAGACCTTATTTGTTCATAGATTTACTTCAACTCTTTACATTGAAAAATTGGTCAAAACTACGTCAAATTGCCTCTTGAAATGGCTTACTATCACTAGTGCAGGCTTGTGAGGGACACATGCGCTGCAGAGCACCCCTGGCTTAGGGACAATTCTTTGAATCACACTGTCTCCCACTCTAGGTTGCGCTGATACTCCTAGGATCAGTTTCCCACCTTTGGAAAGTGTTTTTGCCAACTTTCTCTATTTGTTTGTTTGCTGATTGATCAATGAATGTTATGTCTTAGAAAATAAGTTTCTATCTCTTGGTCTAGCCCAACTTTGATTTGATTGATTAATGTTTCTTAATTTTTTCTTTGTCATTATCAATCAATCGTCAAAGTTAGAATATAGTTGATTAATCTTCATTCGAAAGAAAGTGTTGTAAAGTTTTCTCTTCCTTAGAATTAGAAATGTCATAAAAGTCTTCATTCTTATGAAAGATGGATTGATTGTATGTGCATATTTCCTTTTGTTCATATTCACATTAAGGAAATTGAAAAGAAATACATGCATGTTGCATTGAAAAAGTTTGTGTGTGTTCATAGGAATAATGTAGGGAAATTGCATTGGATTGTGCTCTTTGATCATTGATCGAAAGAAATCTGTTTTCTCTATCCCTAAGTAGCTAGGATTTTCATCATTAAATTGAATGGAATGAATGCTTATCATGATAGTTGAATTCTTAGGAATTTCAGAATACATCACGTGGTGAACTTGAAACGCAAATTCCTAAGCAAGATCAACTTAAAATTAACATCAATTTACCTCATGGAGCATTGTCATAATGAGAACATTTAGTGGTTCTAGGCTAGAGATGTGTTTCGGTGTCGTAAAAAAAAGCAACTGTCGCTAACTTGTCTGCAATACATCTGGAGTGTGATACCTCATTCTACGTATGTGAGTATATTGTAGCTCGTCCGCATACCTTCGAGTATATAGGGCCGTGTTACAGTACGTAAAGTATATGGGAATGCTCTCACTGTGCAGTTTTGCATTAGACAACGCTTATACGGACTGGGCCTCCACATACCTTCGGGTATATATGGGAGGACAAATCTAGTTTTCTATCCATCCTTAACTAACCTAGTTAGTCGCCTTGTACAAGTGCTGTGATACACTGAACACAACATTCAGGGAGATTGCCTGCCCATACTTCTTGGTTCGCCAGGAGGTATTTTGCAGTTCAAATTTGCTTGGTAAATCTTTTGCCTAGTATACCCCTTTTTGTTTATTTCTTTGATAATAAAATTAATCAGCAATCGTGGAGGAACATCAACCCTTACCTCATCGTTCGTGGAGAACAGTGAGAAAACCACCTTTGCCGCCTAAAGCTACACCTATTCGGTCAAAGCAGTCTCACTTAACTGAGTCTAGTACATCAAGAACTCCTAGTTCTTCATCTGAATTACCTGAATCATCTATTTCGGTAAGCACTGAGACTCCAGTTATTCCAACCATTTCAGGTACATCCGTTTCTGAAGAAGAAGTTTCACAATTACTGAGGACATTAGCATTGATCCTAGTGAAATAGTAACCAAGGTTTTTCAACAACAAGTTGATCCTCAACTTGAAGTTGTTGAAAAAGAAATTACTTTTGAACCTAAATCAGGTTAACCATAAGTTAATCCAGAACCTATCCTAGTTCAAACATTAGTTACATTTGAGCTTGAAGTTGTTTAGGAACCTCTTTCTGAAACTGTTATTTATTTACCCGAACATCTGGACTTTGAATTTGAACATTCAGAAGTTGTTGCTTTATCGGAAGAAGATCAATCGGTTACCCCTCAGACATCAATAACTATTGAAACTTCAACTTTATCAACACTAGAAATATTTTACAGACCAGATGGTGAAGTTCTTCCACCAAGTTTAATTGCCATAGAGGAAGAATTGGAGGAAGATTCCACACCCGGAACCCCATTCCACTTTGGAGCTGGGCTTTATCTTTACCCTCATACTCCTCATTTTACCGCTCCATTTGATCCTACTTATTTTTAAGTACCCGTCGATTCTTTAGGACAACTTTTGGGTTAGTTAACTATGGCTGAAAAACTGTCAACATCCCAAATTGTATCCTTTGATGCAGCTACGACAGAATCTTCTGTTGCAACTTCTTCGATGTTTTCTACCACACTTGAGTCACACCTATATGGTGAATCGTTCGTTTTGGTTGGTTACAAATCTTTATCTGGAACCCACTTAAGGGTTGATTCTACACCATGGTCATCACCCATGTCCTCAACTGGAACTCTACCCATTTCTTCTCTAACGGGAACTCAACAGTTTGATCCTGCATATCAATATCAAGTTGGGAAATTTAGTCAGAAAAGACCTATGTATCCATTAAATACTGGATTTCCACCATATGGAGAGCAATATGCTTATTCACCGTATCCTCCTTATTCCGAAGGATCGTCATATGGTAATATCCCACAGTATTTAGGTCAACCTAGAATTAGAGTTTTTCAATGGAAACCAACAATGCTAGTTCAACCAAGGCTTGTGTATCCAACATAACCAATGCAAATTGTGTCAGCTATTCCTACTACACCTGTTGTTACTATTGTACCACAATCACAAGTTCAAACTATTGTATCTCAACTGGTATAAACTAGTCCTTCTACCTCACAACCACAAGTTTCAGGTCAAGAAGTTCAAGTTTCTTAGGTTGTTTTACAGAAACCACTTGTTTTCGGGGTTCAACAACAACCTCAGGTTAGTATACCCTTGTCTGGATTGACCCAAGCTTACACTGGTATAGTTTATTCACAACCTGGCCAACCTTTCATTGCTGGGCAACAACTACAGTTGTACCAACAACAACAGCAGTTGATTCAACAATCGTGGTAGCCTCAATTTCAACAACCCCAATTCCATAAATTCCAACCCCAATTTGGACTTGCCCAACAGGCTCAACCTAGGTTTGGACAATATCAAGCTTACCAAGGTCCTGGTCAACAAGGCTTTACATGTTATGGATAATCACAAATTCAAACTGGTTATCAACAACCACCTTATGTTGGGTTTGTTCAACAACAACCTACCTAGGTTATCAAATGAAGATGCCCTATTTTGGTATGCAAAGACCTATTGCTCAGGCAATTCTATCATATCCTAGGTATGTTCAACCTAACTTGAATCGACAGTTTCCATTTGTAGAAACTTTAGAATTACCAGATTTAAATCGACTCACTAATGGTCCAATCTTATATGCACCTTGGTGGCTGATAATTCTGCATAAGTTACCATCTAACATTCTAAAATTCAATGGAAATCCTGGAAAAGACCCATCAAATCATGTCATGACCTTTCATTTGTGGTGTTCATCAAACTCTTTAAATGATGATTCAGTTAGACTCCGTATTTTCCAAAGGACACTTATTGGTCCAGCTGCTAAATGGTACATCGAGTTACCAAGAGCTTCTTTTGACAACTTTACAACTTTAGCCACTACATTTCTGCCCCACTTCCAATTACCTATCAGATATGAGACTGGAATGAAACTCCTAACCAAATTTTAACAGACTACTGCTACCCATATATTAGATCATATTCATGAGTGGCGGTGTCGTCATCGAATGGTTAAGACATATGTTCCTGATCAACTTTTAGCTGAGTGGTTCATAAAATCCTTGTTTCCATCAATCATTGAGGATGTGGCAAAATGTGGAGTTGTCACAGAAGAGCAAATAATTTCTTATGCCCAATACTTGGATTTTATTTACACACAATCCAACACGCTTTACAACAAAATTCCCAATGCACCCCAACTAGCTTTCATTGTTGCTCCTCCTCCATAATCGAGTAAGGACTGTCGTGCTGGCAATGGTGTGATCAGTTCTTTGAGCACGGAAATGACAGGAATACCATCTGGTCAAACTCTTGCCATAACCAATCAAACTACAAATGCATGAGAAAATACTCTTGCTTTCGAAATTAATGTCGTGTTATATGACAAGGGAAAAAATCAAAAGCAGCTAGGAGGTAAGAAAAATGGGAAAAAAGAAACAAATTAATTCCCCTCAAGAGAGATCATGTGATTCCTCTACTTCGGCAAGGAAACCTCATTATCCATGTCTAATATATAATGACAAGCATTTTACAAGGGACTGTCCACACCACTCAGAGGTCTCTAAAATTTTAAAGACTTCAAACACATCTGCAGTGTTCACTGATCCATTTCCAAACCCGGAGACACATTTGGTTGCGAAGACCATGCTTCCACATCCCAAGTACTCATGTTATCCATCACAAATCTACAAAACGAAGCTTTGGTGTCAACGAGAAACAAATATTATGGAAATCCACCATCATCATTGAATAATCAGGCCATCGATCAACCTAATCCTTTGACTTCGACTTCATCTGAAAATATTCCACCTATTGTACTAGAATTGGCAATAAAACCACTAAAGGGAGTTGTGCATAAATCGACATTTAACCCTCGGGCTCAAGCAACTTAGAACTATAACATAGTGGAAGATGTTGCTCAATCACCTTCTACTATGTCGACTGATTAGAAATGGGGCACTAAAGGCTTCTTGTCAACTTACAAGAACCTCTCCCACTCCAAAGCTTATATATTCGCAAGATCTATGCTTATGATTGACAATTTGTGGAATTAAAGGACTTGAAATAGGTGTATGCTTTTGTTTTCCTTTAACTATTAAGTGCTTATTTTCATTTGCTTAAACTGATATGAAATGCATATAAAAGTTACTAAAGCAGGAATAAGCAAACCACAGAAAAAAACAATATAATATGGAGTTCACCCTGATTTCTTGGGCTACGTCTCCTTGAGAACAAATCAACTTGATTAGGCTCTTTGGGATTATGGCTTCAATTCTTTTACAAGTGCTCCACTTAACTCCATTGTTTTACAACTGAACCAATGGTCTTAGAATTCCATCTTACCCCTGGTTGTCCTTGAGCTGTAGACATATCTAGGCTTCTCTAGACTAATTCTTTCAGTCAGTGCTCTGAGCTTCTTGAGCTTCTGACTTCTCTGACTCCCTCAAAATTCTGCATTGTCTTTGGAATTCCTTCTTCTACCTTTTGCACCATAGACACCAGCAACATCTTGATCCTTCATTCTCTTTGCTATATGATACTTCACTGAAGCATTTAGGCACTGCCTCCAGCCTCTCGTGACTTCGCTCTGTTAAGAATTTTGGCTCCGTGTCTCCAACCTCTACTGGCTATCCTCTCGAGCCTCTACTAAGAATCCCTCTCAATGGACTTTGCTGAGAATCCCTCTCATGTTGCCTCTAAGAATCTAATAATCCTCCGAGAACTTGAGAACCCTTTACTTTTGTGTCATTTGTGCTTTTATAACCTGTCTGGTTACAGTTCCCTTTTTGCGTGGAAACTGATTGCTCTCACAATAGAAACAATTTAAAAATGAAAGGAACAACAGGTGTGGGCAATCCCGATTGTCTGACCTTTCTCTAGAACTAAATCCCGAAATAGAGCATATTTTAACAATACACAACAATGTATGGCGATACCTAGAAAAACGCGGAAATACATTGAAAACTTGACTGAACAAACTAAACCAAATCTCAAAGATTATCAACCTGCATCTATAATATTGTGCGTCTGTTTCTTTATTGCATGTTGGATGTCACATTATATAAGGCTAAACCCCGAACAGAGCATGAATCGGCCAATACACAGGAAATACAAATAAATCCTCTATTTGAACGCCAAGCCGGATCTCTAACAGAATTAAATCACGTCCATAAACCTCTCGGGTATGCACCTTTATCACATATCACAATCGCTTGGTGTAATGGCCCAATGCTCTCTTTTGGCTTTGATTTCGCCCGATCTCCGATCCCCGATCGCTCCAATCGATGCTATCGCATATCAACATATTGGAGTATCGGTCGTCGCTACTTCCATGATCCGCAGCCCTTAAGCTCCCCTGACCAGCGATCACCGATCACATCTAGGCCATCCATTCCTTTTTCGATCCAATGGCTAAAAATCTTTCATCGCAATCGACCCATCGGCAAGTCGGCATATCGGCAGTTGGTATATCGCTGGTTCTACGATCCTTAACTTTTCCTGATTGACGATCGCTGATCAGATCCTAACCTTTGATCTACACACCCGATCCAACGGCTGACGTTTGATCTCACCATCGCAATCACACTATTTCAAAGGCCAGCTCCGATAACTCACCATTTGGCTTTCTCAGTTTCCTCTTTGACTAATCTGAATAGGCCATGTGGTGCAATTCCGGCCTACCATGTGGAAGTTATGGATTGGCCCGTGGGGCTATATCAAAAATCATCATTTCCAATATAATTTGAAGGTTAATGAAATTTCCTCCTTTTCTAAGGACATTGGGCAATTTTCATTTTACAATATCTCCTTCGTCCGGAGTCCATTTTAGCCCGTTCAAATTGTGTTGGATTCAAAATGAAGAAATCTACGCAATGAGATTATTTCCATAAGCATCCAATGACTTTAATTTTTTAATATTTTAAACAAAAGTCATTGATGATGATTTTCTGATCACTCCTCCCTATTGGGAATCTTTTGGACCCCAAAAGAGTGATATACTGATTTGTACAATAGATGAGAGTAACAACAAACTCTTCTTTTAGACTCCATACACTTTCCTTGCATAGCTAGTGCTTCTGAACCAAAAATCAAAGATAGTCAACACTTTCCTTCCTGGATGTGCTTGTTCTTCGGTTAAGAACTATCTTCCTTCTTGAATTCATGCAAAACTCCTGTTGAGAAGGTTACAATAAGTAGCTTGAACCTTTATACCTTGAACATTGATCCAATGTGGCTCAACAAATCTGAAATTGCATTTTTCACAAAGATTTACATTTGTACCTGTTACAAATATGTTCTATTGACATCTTGTTAAGAACAACAGAATTACAGACAACAACTAGATGGCCTAAACTCTTGCTTCAACAAAGAAACATATTTCACATCTTGTGAATTACCTCCATGTATTTACATCTGGTAACAAGCCAACAAAACATGTCTCTACAAGAAATTGACTCTTCAAGTCAGACATATAGAAAAAGAAATTAAGAATTATTTTACAAAGATGAAACACTTCATCCTTATCTCCCTTTTACAATCTTGGAGACCAAATAAACTTTTTCCAAGTCAACATTACATGCATTTTTAAAAACAAAGTAATCAACCCTTCAAGTTAATCACGCATACGCATTCAAGTACTAGGAAATCATCAACATCCTTGTGTCCATGCATATCATGCTTATGCATGTACTTCATCCTTCAACTTTCTCTTAATTACACTGTACTTTCAAAGCTAAGATGCAAATGATTTAGCTGCAATAAAGTGAGTTTACACACTCAACTTTTCCATTCACCTTCTTGGTAAAACCCTGAAACTTGCATTTCATTAGCAAAGAAATATAGATATGATGCGTTTCTTTTCAATTGGATAAGAATTCTAACTATTTCTTACCAATCCAATTCAAAGGTTATTCCTTTGTCTGCACATCAATATGTGAATCATCCTGAAACACATCAATTATGGAAACTTCCTTTCCATTCTTGCCATTCTTTCTTTCCACCTTCTTCAAATTTCATGGAAGCATTGTTGGATTCAGAGTCCAACACTTTTTAGCAATATGTCGTTGCTTATGGCAGTAAGTGCAACACATGTTCATCTTCTTAACAACATGATTTGCCTTGTCTAGTGGACCTTTGGCTTCTTGCTTCTCTTCCTTCAAAAGTTTCCTGTATGTGGCCATTCTCTTCCAACATCTAGAAACATTATGGTTATCCAAACCACAAAAGCAACATGCAATTCTTTTCCCATGCTTATATGGAAATTTACCGTGCTTTAAATAATCGAAAGAAATATGATTAAAATCAGATTTATACCTTTGTTTTTCACCTTTGTTACCTTCATGAGGAGGTGAATCGAATGAAGAAGTGGCTCCCTTTGGAACACCATCCATATCTTCAATGCCTTTAGAGTTTCCACGACTCTCTGGTTCAAGTGTATGCTTATGAACACCTTCATCCTGCAAATGATGTTTCAAGCTATTGCATTTCACATGAATACAGTTTTTACATTTTTGAGGTAGAATACCTGACATGAAACTCCTTTTAGGAACTGTTTCAATTGCCTTCATGGCAGCTTTGAAACTTTCTCCATAAGATTGTCCATAGCTGAGACCCAAATACTTAGGCCTTTCCTCAACCATTATTGGCTCAACAATATCCTGTGCATGTTTTCCCAATCCTTTTCCTTCCTAGCCCATTTTGGGCATTAACTTGGATCCTATGCCTTTGGTATGTTTTTCAAAAGAACCAACATAAGCATTCTTAGAGGAATTTGAGGAATGTACCTCTTCTTCAAGCTGATACTTGACTAAGGCCTATTTGGCAACAAGGAGTTGTGTCTCCAACCCATGCATCCTTTCTAGATCCATATTCGCAATATAATGTTGTCTCTCCACTTCCTGCAATTTGTTAGAAAGCAACTACTTCTCTTCCTTCATGGAATTCAATAGCTCTCGAAGTCTAGTGCTCATTTCTCTCACCATATCCATCATGGTGGAAAAATATCTCTTCAAGTCTTCATCAAAGAATCTTGTAAAAGAGGAATATTTTGAGGACTCACTTGTAGAAGTTGTCATTATCAAAATGAACAAAAGAACTTCAACAAAATTTAGAATAGAACTTTAATGCAATTCAAGAGATTTTGAATTAAATGACTTTAGAGTCAAGCTCTTATTCAAGAAACCTTTTGCAAGAAGCCTCTTGTGCTTCAAGGGTTTTCTTGAGGTCCCTTGGGATAAGGAAAATGCTTTCAACTCTTTTTCCTACTTGTTCTCTTCTGGACACAATAGTCAATCTGCAAACAATCAAATAGCTAAATTATTTCCACTGTTTGAACACCTTTTAAGTCAAAAAAACAACCACTCCAAAGATTATATATTCCCAAGATCTATGCTTATGATTGACAATTTCCAGAATTAAAGGACTTGAAATAGGTGTATGCTTTTGTTTGCCTTGAACTGTTAAGTGCTTATGTTAATTTTATTAAACTGATATGAAATGCATATAACAGTAAATAAAGCAACAAATAAGCAAACCACAAGAGACAACAATATGATATGGAGTTCACCCTGATTTCCTGGGCTACATCTCCTTGAGAACTAATCAACTTGATTAGGCTCTTTGGGATTATGGCTTCAATTATTTTACAAGTGCTACACTTAACTCCATTGGTTTACAATTGAACCAATGGGATTATAATGTGGTGAGCTCCAATATGGCAGCAATGATGCTGCAACTCCTGAGACTCCCTTCTTTACTTTTATCAACCCAGTAGTTCGTAACAAACTTGGAAGCGATGGTGATGTGTGCACAAGTACTATCTCTTGTCGCAAGTTGTCACTTGATCAGCTGGCACAAGTTCACTAGGAGCTTAATCCAACTTCTATGAGTTCTTAGAAGAAGATTTTAACAGTGATAGATGAAAGCTAACTCAAAAGAGGCTAGTATACTTGCAGAAAGTAGCGGAAAACTAAAAGGAAATGCAAACCCTAGCAAACCCTAGTTTTACCGACTAGCCCTACTGGTGCAAGAAAAGAGATGAAAGCGGTGGAAATGGATGCCATTGACTCTTGGAAAGGTAAAATGCATATTTCTAAGCTACTTCTGAAGTATAATCTGGAAAAAAACATCTTTTTTCATTTTGAGTAATTTTGCAGAATTATTATGCCTGTGCAGAGGTTGATTGACGAAAGGAAATGGTGTAGGTGCTTGCAGGAAGTTGGGAAGGTGAGAAGAGGGCCTAAGAGGTCCCTAACATCCTTCCATATAGCTTCATAGTGATCAGATCTCGAAAAACTGCTCACTTGAACTTCTACAAGATGTTCTACAGGAAGATCTGAAAGAGGATTTTGGAGGGTTGACGGTGGAAAAATGGTGGGAAAGTGGAATTGGAGGATAGATGAGGATGAAAAGGGATATAGGACCTTGTAAATGAGGCGAAGGAGTGATTAAGGTGGTTGGATTCGTTCAAGGATCGAAGGAGCAATGCTGAACAAGAATGTAGAAATTAGGGCAAAGTGGGAAAGTGTGGCAAATGAAGGGAATGAATCTTGGATTAGGGGTTGGAGCAAGTTGTATGATGGAGGAAGGGTAGGTAGGGATGTATTACAGGTGTTATGCTCAAACTAATCAAACAATCAATCAAACAAAGACTAGGAAAAACAAAGATCTAACAATTTTGACCTAATTTGACCTAAAAACCAGAAGCATGATGAACAAAAGTTTATTGGAAGAAAATCATGCAAGATAACTATGGAAACTAAGCAAGAACAGATTCTAAACATGCAAGTACAACTGGTATCAACTTTCCTAACTAAAAATCTAACACTAGCAATTGCATGAAGAGGAAAAAACAATGTTTTTGTGGTAGCAAGTACGCCTTGGTCTCAGCTCATGGTCCCAAGGAGGGAGAGATGAGATCAAGGATTGCTTGATGGCCCTTTTGTAGATATTTTTTGTTACCAAACTATAAAATCAACTTGAAGCATGAAAATCTATCTTAATCATAAAAAAAAACCTAAGTAACAAAGCAAGATCTTAACCTAAATAACATAAATTATTCTATGAATGCAATAAAGACACATAAAAGTGCACAAAGGAGGTACTGGCACTTGGGTTGGGCCCAACCCCAAGAGGTACAGCCTCCTAAGAAAGATCAGAGCTGGTGCAAAGCTAGATTCATCTTTGTTGATCAAAAAAATAATAGTTACATCCCAAAAACTGTCTACAAGAAAAAGCTCGAAAATGTGTTGATACAAGGCTCCACTAAAGTATGAAAATAGACTAAAAAAATGACTAACCTACTGACTAAAATCTAACTAAAATCTGACTAAAATTTGACTAACTGAACTGATGCCCTAAGCCTTCTTATTTATACAAGTGGGGACCTCCAACAGTCCTCCTAAAATCAAGCAACTCGGCTTCCTAGAACTGAAGATAACAACAATCCTACTTGACTTGCTTGGTTGCCCCTCGGCTTTCTACTCCGCGTTTTGATTGAGAATTTGGGGTAAGGGCTCATAAATCAAGGGGACACCTTCCTACAAATCTTCTCCCTTGTTCTTCCATGAATTTGGCTGCCAAGTTCTCATTAAAACTTTGATTTTGTCTTAAAATTGACCAAAAACCTGTATATAGCACACATTAGACTTTTTGGCATAATGACTAACCCAATTCACTCTATTAGCATAAATATAATAAAAAACATGCAATAAACTAATGATAATGGTGGATTAAGTCGAATTAGGAGGTTGAATGAGCCCATATAATTAACCATTTCTGGGGCTCATCAAAATGCCATCTTACCCTAGTTGTCCTTTAGTTGGAAACAGATCTAGGCTTCTCTGGACTAATTATTTCGGTCAGTGCTCTGAGCTTCTTAAGCTTCTAGATTATCTGACTCCCTCAGAATTTTGTAATGTCTCTGGAATTCCTTCTTCTACCTTCTACCCAACAGACACCAGCAACAACTTGATCATTCATTCTCTTTTCTATGTGATACTTCACTGAAGCATTTAGGTGCTGCCTCCAACCTCTAGTGACTTCACTCTGTTAAGCACTCTGGCTCTGTTTCTTCAACCTTTGGTGGCTATCCTCTCAAGCATCTGCTGAGAATCCCTCTCAATGGCCTTTGTTGAGAATCCCTCTCACGCTGCCTCTAAGAATCTGAGAATCCATTGAGAACTAGAGAACCCTTTACTTCTGTGTCATTTGTGCTTTTATAACCTGTCTGGTTACAGTTCCCTTTCTACATGGAAACATACTGTTCTCATAATAGAAACATTTTACAAATGAAAGGAATGGTGGGCGCGGGCAATCCCGACCGTCTGGCCTTTCTTTGGAACTAAATCCCAAAATAGATCATATTTTAACAATACATAGTGATGTATGGAAATACCTTGAAAAATGCGGAAATACATTAAAAACCCGACTGAACAGACTAAGTGAGATCTCAAAGATTATCAACCCACATCTATAATATTCAGGTTCATTTCCTTATCGCATGTCGCATGTCACATTGCGTAAGTCTAAACCCCAAACAGAGCATGAATCAGCCAATACACAGGAAATACAAAGAAATCCACTATTTGAATGCCAAGCTGGATCTCTAACAGAATTAAATCGCATCCATAAACCTTTTGGGTCCACACCTTTATCGCATATCACAACCACTTGGTCTAACGGCCCAATGCTCTCTTTTGGCTTTTCTTTCCCCCAATCTTCGATCCTTGATTTCTCCGTTTAGTGCTATCACATATTGATGTATCGGAGTATCGGTGGTTGCTGCTTCCATGGTCTGCAACCCTTAAGCTCCCCCGATTAGTGATCACCGATCACATTTCAGTCATCTATTCCTTTTCTGATCCGACGCCTAAAAAGCTTTCATCATGATCGGCCCATTGGCAAGTCGGCATATCGGTAGTTAGCATATCATTGGTTCTATGGTCCTTAACTTTTCCCAATTGGCGATCGCCAATCAGATCCCGGCCGTGGATCTGCACACCTGATCCAACGGTTGATGTTTGATCACACCATCACAATCGCACTATTTCAAAGGTCGGCTTTGATAACTCACCATTTGGATTTCTCCAATGTGATATTTCTTCTTTGACTAATTCGAATAGGCCACATGGCAGTTATGGATTGGCCTGTGGGCCTATATCAAAAATCAACATTTTCAATATAGTTTGAAGGTTAATGAAATTGCCTCCTTTTATAAGGAC
>APFE030537082.1:295205-317072 GCA_000404065.3 Pinus taeda
TATAGGAAGATAATTTTTCTAAAAGGGTAAAAATTAATAATAATAAGGTGTAATAAAAATTATTTGCTTTAAACTCATTATTATAATAGATTAATAGTTAATCTAGGAAATTAAATTAGAAGAAGGGAAAAATAATAATCATAATAATGATAAATTTTCTTACTAGCTTATCAAAATAAATTTTATGCTCTAGAGAGAAAAAATCAATTAAAAAGAAAGAGAATTATGAGCTTGGATTGGAGGCAACAAAAATGGAAAACTATCGTCCAAATGGGAGGAGGTAAAGAAAAGGTAAAGAGCTAAGGAGGTGGATAAGGGGTTTCCAGGTGGTACTAAGCTTGTAGTTTTCTTCTCTATTAAAGTTATTGGGGTGTTTCTCACTCTCAATAGCTTCAAGAATGAGTTGGGTTGATTGGAGCAAAGCCAAAGCTAAGATCTTGGTTGGTCAAAGCTTATGAGGTGTTTAGTTTTGAAGGAGTGTTCTGCAAGAGATCACTTTTAATCCCTTTGTGGGTTGTTTCCGTTATATGTTCCTTCAAACGAGTTTGAGAAAACCTACGAGTTTTCCCAATATAAGACTTACCACAAGAATAAGGAATTTGGTATACCCCAAGACTTAGAAATGGATCCAACTTATCTTTAGGAGACCTAAATAATTGCTTTATGGTTTTAAAGGGTTTAAATACCATATTGATTTTCTTTTTGAATAAAAATTTAGAGATGCAATCTAGGGTTACTTTTCTATGAGGAAGGGAAAGGAGAGCTTTGGGAGGGGGTAGAGGTTCACAGAGGTGGCGAGGACATGTAGACCTATATGATTTATTGACTTGAGATGAAGGATAACCATTCTTGACAAGGGATTTAGTGAGGTGAGCCCTTTTTGAAGATAAAATTTGGGGGCAAAAATCCTAAGCGCCTTATTGAAAAGGGTCTTTATAATGACAAACTTTTGCGCAAGATGATGATCAGATTATGCATTAAGGTAACAATCAGTGTGAATCTTCTTACAAAAAATTTTGAAGGTAAGGGAACCATTCAGAAGACAAGAGATGAGGACATCAATGAAAGGAAGAGTTGAATTCTCTTCCAATTCCATGGTAAATTGGATGTGGAAAGAAAGGCTATTGAGGTGATTAAGGAAATCCTGAAGGGCAGGGCCCATGTGGCCAAAATACAAACATATCATCCACAAACCGATACCATCTTTTTGGTTTCAAATGCCAAGAATTGAGAGCTATGGCCTTGAAATGTTCCATGAAAATATTAGCTACAACTGGAGACAGGGAGGATCCCACAATTGCTCCTTCAGTCTTTTCATAAAAAGTACTTTTATAGGAAAATAAAGTAGATGACATATATATTTTAATGAGATTCAGGGCTTCAACGTCTACACACTTAGAGATTAAATCAAGGGTTGTTTCTGGAAAAGGGATTTTTGTGAAGAGAGAGACGACATCAAAGCTTACCATCTAAGTCACATGGTTCAGGTTTGACAATGATTAGGTTCAGTTCATATGCAAAGTTTTTGTTGAAGTTTGAATGAGGTTCGCCATTAGGTTCATCTATATACATTTTCTATATATATACATATATTACCTTTAAAATGAAATATAGGATAAAATAGTAAGATATCAACATCAATAAACATAAAAAATGCTATTATGAACATGGAAATTGCAAGGATATATTACAAGCTTGAGTTGTGACATGAGGTTATGAATTTTGATCTATGGACCTGGTCAACGGCTATGAGGTTTGATGAGGTTCACCGAACCTCAATTTTTGTTTAAAGTTCACCAAAATTAAACCTTAAGGTTGAAGTTCGACAAACCTTATGACATAGCTTACCATGATGTCTTCGGGACCAAGATGGAGGGTTTTTGCTTTATCAATAAACTAGGAAGAATCCTTAATAAGATATTCAGTGGAGCCAACAAAAGTTGAAGCTTATTAACTAAGAATAGAGAAAGGGTAAGTGTGAGTGCACCAACAAAACTCACTATGGGTCTTACGGGAATGTCCTTCTTATGTATGTTTGGTAGCCCATAGATTTTGGGGGTGATTGGGTGATAAGGGATAGACTTCTTCTTAAGAAGAGGATCAATAGAAGAAGATTCAATGTCCTTGGTGACCAAGTTGGTTACAATATTTATACGATTTTTAGAGAGTGGTTTATAAGAAGATGAAGGCAATAGCGCTAGGAGTTCTGAATCATAGTTTGAAGAGTTCATAATAACAGAGGCATTCCCTTTGTCAGCTTTAAGGATTAATATATTTGGGTTGTTAAGATATTTAATGGAATGGTACTCTTCTTTGGATAGGTTGGGATGGGGGGGGGGGGGGTTAGCAATATTTAAAATTCTCCCACATTCTTTCCTAATCTCTTCTACTTCATGAGAAGGCATACATTTAGTGATAGATTAAATAACACACATTTTGTCTTCCACAAGTATTTTTCTTGGTGCAAAGGAATAACTGAATCCTTTTCTTAACAACTTTATGGTGGGGTAATTAAGGTGAAAAATAGATAGGTTAACCACAGTTGAGGGTAAACTGTTAGAGGTAGGGTTGGATAGATGGAATGTGTGGAAAATAAGCGACGGGTTAGGATCAGGGTTTAATTTAGGATTAGCCTTGACTTGGGAGTTAAATGGCATGTTGGATTTAATGTTTTCATTAAAACCATGTAAAGCCAATGAAATAAAGGAAGAGGAAATGCCACCCTTAAAGTCCAAAGTAGTTGCGGGCGAAGGGTTCAAAGCTGAAAGAGGAAGGAGAGATGGGAGCGATGAGGGCAGAGTGGATTGGAGAGATGAGGGAAGGGAAAGATGCGAGGGACAAGGATTAACATTGAAGTTATTCACATTGGAGTTATTAATGCCTGAATTGTTTGACTAGGAGATTAAATAATGAAAATTGGAATTTGGTGTATCAAAGTTATAAATCATAGCACCAAAATCAAATTTTTGCTTCTCATGATGACTAAGTGAATTGATATGATAGCTGAGAATATGGACATGAGACCAAGACTCTCAACTCAATTAATTAGGGTTAGAATATGATTTGGAAATAAGGAAAGGCGAAGGAGTGCAAGTGACCCATGACTGAGAGGAAAAGACATTGGGGGAAGAGACATTAAATGTTGCAGGCAACGACAAAGATGAAGAAATTGAAAAATGAATTTGGGAAGATGAAAATGAGGTAGGGGGGATGGCGAATGTTGATATAGCGAAGTTTCTTAGAGAGTCACTGGAGATACCTGAAGATCACCACTCATCAGAGATATTGACCAGGTGCAAAGCGGATTTTGGATCTTTGGAAGAGATTAAACAGGAGGGTTGCAACCCAACTAAGGTTTTAGTAATATTTGAAGTAGATTCATAATCATCAACAACAGATTTTGAATCATCAACATCAGAAGAGAGAGGGGAGGAGGCCCAAGGTCCTCGAGAAGAAAAAGAAAAAGATTGCAGTTGGTAAGTGGCATGCTGTTCAATTAACCTATTAAATTTATGAATTTGTCTAGCAAAAGCAGATTCAAAATTGGACAATGTGGAAGCGAATGTCCTACGATCAATTTTATCCCAAATATTCATTGGAAGGATAGAAGAGAGTTTTAAATGGAGCTTCATAACTTTAAATGACATCCTTGATAGACCATACCTGATAAAATACATATCTACTCAGAGTAAAATAGAGCTAGCTCTCGATAAAATACAATTAATGCCAAGTCTAGATTTGGATTGATGTATATGCACAAATGAAGGAAGACCATTTGAATACCGAGATCATTTCAGAAAGTAAGATCAACAATTATTTTCCACACTTTTGCTCGGAGCTTCTCGAATTTGCGTGTCTCATTCAGACCATCCTCTCCATAGAGGTTTAATATTTGAGTATGTATGATTCCACAACTCGTTAACATTGTGAGAAGTTGTTTGGAAACTGTTGTGAGGAGATTTATACTTATCCAACATTTCGAGTGGACTCACCACCCATCATCAGGTATTGAAGCAAATTTTTAGATGATTGGAATATATTGCCATGTTCTTTATAAAGCCAATAATAAGTGCCATTAATGATTACTTGAAAATTTAATTTTCAATTAAAATAAAAATTAAATATTAAATATAAATATATGAAATTAAGTAATAAAATATATTAAATAATCAATTAAATTAATAAATAAATTAATCTAGGATTAAGTATTAAATTAGTAAAGAAATTGGTCCTATATGGACTTTTGACATTCAACTAAATTAAAATAATTATTAAAGATGGACTTTTAACGTTCAATTAAATTAAATTAAAGAATAAGAAACAAAATTAAAAATATAATAAAGTAAATTAATAAAGAAGGATGGAATAAAACTATAAAAGTGGTATAACTATTAACTAAAACCCTGGACCGAACTCAATAAAATAATCAATTATGGGTTTTATGGGTTGTAAACTGGAGTGATACTAGATAAATAATAAACAAACAAAATTAATTAAATTTGGAAAGAAATATTGATAAAAGTGAAACTATTAGATAAAGATTAAAAAAGAAAATAATAATAATTGGAAAGAAATATGGATAAAAGTGAAACTATTAGATAAAGGTTAAAAAAATAATAATAATTAATTTAATTTAAATTAATTATTATAATAGATTTAATGTATAGGAAGAAAATTCTAAAAAAGGAAATTAATAACAATATGGGGTAATAAAAATTATCTGATTTAAACTCGTTATTATAATAGATTAATAAATTATTCTAGGAAATTAAATTAGAAGAAGGGAAAAATAACAATAATAATCTTAATTCTATTATTATTATTAATTTATTGAAATAAATTTTAGTATCTAAAAGACAAAAATAAATTAAAATGAAAGAGAATTATGAGCTTGGCTTAGAGGCAAGAAAGAGTGAAAACTATCGTCCAAATGGGAGGAGGGAAAGAAAAGGTTAAGAGCTAAGGAGGTGGTTAAGGGGTTTCCAAGAGGCACTAAGCTTATTCCCTTTTAAAATTATTGGGGTGTTTCTCAATCTCAATGGCTTCATGAATGCTTTGGGTTGATTGGAACAAAGTAGGAGCCAAGATGTTGGTCTGGTCAAAGCTGATGAGGTGTTTAGTTTTGAAGGAGTGTTCTACAGAAGTTGACTTTAAAACCCTATTGTGGGTTGTATCTGCTATATGCTACTTCAAAAGAGCTTAAAAAGACCTACTCGTTTGCCTAATGTAAGACTTACCACAAGAACATGGAATTTGGCAGACCCCAAGACCTAACAAATGATCCAACTTATCTTTAGGAGACCTAAATAATTGATTTAATTAAATAAAAATTATATTTACATTAAATTAATAATTAATTAAATTAACAAAATAAAATAATTTAATTAACTAAATTAGTTAGTCAAATTTTATTTACATATTAAAATCAATTTCATTTATACAATTTTATAAAATACATATTTTAATGTTAGGTAGTGAAATTGACCAAACTTTGGCCAAGGATATATTTCAAACCATAAGTCATAATCAAGTGAAATTTAAACTATTTGAAAGCTAATAATAAAATGAAAGTAATGAAAAAATAAAAAAAGAAAGCTAAAAAGAGTGAAAATCACCCAAAATTAGAAAAATTAAAGCATCCTTAAAGTAATATTAACAAAATTTACATGGAGACCCCCATAATTTCGAAGAATTTAAGGGGGTTGTTGAGGTCTCAACAATTGGTGACACACGGGGATGAAACAATTATCTCTAGTTTAATAATAGGTTTTAAATTTACCAAAATCGAAATGAAATCTTCCAAAATATTCTTGCATATTACACCATTTCTAAAGTTCTCACATAAGATGAACCAAAGTAAAATAAGCTCTTTAGAAGTGAAAGTACTTGAATGCCCAATTCTATAACAATAAACGTAAATATAGGGAGTAATTATTATTTTCTAATCATATCTATATTATTGAATAACAAATATAGCTATGATGTTTTAAGAATTAGCATGCATTTATTGAATATAAAATTACCTCTTTTTCTTGATGTTGCTTCACAACTCGTGAGCATCCATAGCCCTGATGAAGATGTTTCGGTACCATACAAGCATGGCCTCGCTACCAGCGAGCGTCCATAGCCCCGACCCATTTACTTATAATTTCCACATATATGTGCTTTAAAATATCTTGCATGCCACCCTTTTGATTAACATATCTCGAGAATTACTTTTAACAATTGGGTGAAGAGAGCAGGGTGGTGCAAAAGGCTTTTTACTTAAAGAAATAGATGTGATATTAGTTAAGTTTGACCCCAATAGTCTTCTCTCCATATACAAAAGTATAAGATTTAATTGTGGAGGGGTATGGGAGGGATTCAAAGCAAGGAGTAGAGCAAATTTGTTCCTTTATATGGATGAGCTTATCATACTTGAATCATATCCTAATGTTCCCCATAGTTTATGGCTAATGTATAAGAAAGTGAAAACTCGATAAGGATGACATTTAGATAATTGAAATCCTATTGAAATGATAGAGTAAGGATTTCCCCTTTAAACTAATTGGTGTTGTGTAGGAAAGATTCCCCCCCATATAGATTTTGGAAATATCAATCCAAAAGCAGAAAAAGTGAAATCACAGTGACTACAAAGAGTACGAATGTAAAACCCCGCAAATTTTTGCAAATAGAAAAACTAAAGCAAAGCAAAAGTAAAATGAAACAACTAATCAAGAATTTTCAAGTTACCTAATAAAGAATTACAAACTCAAAAGAAAAGGGAAATAAGCCACAAATAAAAGAAAAATCAATCAAGACAACATATGAAAATATGTCTCAACAAAAGGGCAAATATGAGGAAGGCATGTGTGTTTTACTTAAGTTGAGATCTTAATAAGATATCTCTCAAAGTTGTAACTAATTAGCCTATTTATTGAAAAATGAATCTTAAAACTAGGGAGAAGTTATGAATAAAAGATGAAGTCACATAAAATGTCCCTTGTTCAATGAATATCTTATTTCAAAATAAGTTTTGAAAAACCATGAACAATATACTAAATGAAAACTAGATAAAGGTGTAGGGACTCCCTGTTGTAACTTGTTTGTGACTTGATCATCAACATAACTGCTTTGCCAAACTAGAAATCACGCAAACTAAACTGAAGGATTCTAACCTGGTAGCAAAATCAAACCTTCAACGAAACCTGTGAAACTTGCAAAATGAAAACTCATATTAGAAAATATTTAAGCAAAACTGAAACGAAAACTAGAATGAAAATTACTAGAAGATGAAAATAAACATATGAAATTTACCTTGAAGAATCTCATTATGGTTTACTTTAGAGATCTAAATTTGATCCAAATTTCATGTTTTTAGAGTAACCTCTTTTTATGATCAAGATTAAAGAACATGAAGAGGTTGCATCTTTATTAAAGTTCCCATATGCCTAAGGTCATCAGATTTATTGAAACTAAAATAAGGCATGCATTAAACCAAAAGAAGTACTTTCCAGAAAAGGAATAGTTTAATGTTCAAGCTATTAGCAATTAATAAAAATCATCAAAAATTTTAGATTTGTTCTTTAAATAAGGATGTTAAAAACAATAAAAATATGCCTAAATAAGTGTTGCTTTGCATTTCAGCTGTTGAAACCTGTCTATGCAAATTCCAATTTGAGTTTTGTACCTCGTATCAAAGCTCTTTGATTATATATCAGCCTCCAAAACTTTCTTTAAATCCAACTTAAACAATGGTGAAGTCCCAAGCTATGTAGCAACTTTATATATGTATGGAACTGACTCAATCCTTTTGATTGAAACAACAATATTGCATAGTGGGCCTTTTTGATATTGAATAGAGTAATGTATACAACCCAAATCATGGGAGAATAAAAAATCAACATAAAATAATAATAACCCAAATTACACTAATGGAGAGGAATCTTGCGAATTTGCAAAGCCAAACAAATGTAGAATAGTGCAAACATAGATTCAATGTTCATCTTTAATCAAGGCACAACTTGTAAAAATTAAAATTATGATGAGTAATGAAATGCTTCTCTGAACATGCGCGCAAGTGAGATTTATTTGGGATGGATTCGAATCACTCTTTACCGAGACAAATTAAAGGCTCGTTGCCTTCTTATTTCACACCTGCACTATTTTAGAAAACAAAAAAGAAAAGTAGTCTAAACTAAACTACTCCTACTCCTGCTCCTACTTTGTAGAAACAAATAGGACTAAGTATAGTCATATTTCCAGCGAAGCCAACATTTATTTGTACACATATATACACAATTAAAAATTAGTAGCAAAAATATAACAATTATTAAATTATTAAAAGAAAAATTCAACCTATTATGTACATTTATTTCTAATAGATCAAGAGAAGACATTTATTTACAAGAAACCTCACTTCGAATGATCCTCCAACCATATTTCAGTTGGATTATAAAGGTTAGGATATACCTTTGTTAATGATTGGAGGAGATTCAAAGAAGAGGATAACAGGCCATGTTAGAATGATGTACCTTTAAATGGTGTAGTCTATAGAAAAATGTCAGTATTATGTACAAGCAACAAAATATTAACAATCTTATGCAAAATTGAACTTTCCAAACAATTTTCAAATGGATTATGAAAGTGAGAATGAGAACCCAATGAACCTTTCAACAAATATTTTTAGATAGATTATATGGCTAACCAGATTGTAATGCTACACTTTCAAGTGCCGAAGCGAGTGGAAGATTTATTTCAAAAGATAGAATAAGCTTGTATGTTATAAGCATCAATTGCAAAAGAAAAACTTGAAGTTCTTGAAGCTCATAATCTAATATTTGATATTCATTTCCATGTTCTTCTACTAATGCACTTGATGAGTGTTTAATGCTTCACTGCTCAAGATGCCAACATACTATTAAAAAATTGAAAACTAAAAGATAAAAAAGAATTGAAATGCACCATAATAAATGAAGAATGTAAAATAAAATTACATCGTTATTTACACTACTATTACAAATAATGTTACAAGACAGTTGGGATTTATTTGAATAAATTCCTTCTCCACAAAAAATGTTTGAGATAATACAATCAATATTAATATCAACATCTACTGGTGAATATGAATGGAATTTAGGATTATGACAGGAACTTGAATGACATCAAAATCATAAACTGGAATGGATTCCCATTCTAAAGAAATGAAATCATTATGATTTTCAACGAATTTATAATGAAGAGTATGAGCATAAGAATGTCACACATTCTAAAATATAGACTGACTTTGAGAATTAAGAATATGAGAATTTGATGAAGGATAGAATGACTCAATATTATCAACCTCAAAATCATCGTTATAAATGACTTCATAATTCTTAATAATGCTCTCTTCCTTTTCAAAAACTAAATTAGAACCATAAAAATGATCATATTCAAAAGCATGAGAATTTTTAGAGTTGTTGAAGATGTGATAATTTAATAATTCATTATCTTGATTAGAACTGACCAACAATTCATCATTTAATCAATTTATGGCAGCTCCCCTGTTTTCTAGAACATCATTTGTGTGAGAGGGACAACTGAAAGATTATCAAATGAATTTGAATCAATAAAAATATCAAGATAAAGAGAAAAATGTCTGTTTAAACATATACAAATATGAAAATTTATTTGCTTGTAGAATGACTGTTAGAGTGATAAATTGATGCATAAGTTTTCAACTCTATCTCTTCAAGGTCTTCTTCAACATAGAAATTAGATTCATCACGATTTAAAATAAATTCAAGAGTGTGATGAACATGATTGTTTATATATTCCTGAGAATGATCATTTGGCTGCTCTCAATCACATGGATGAATATTATTAACATCACGAGAAAACCCAAGAGTATTTTCCATAGAATGCACATTGTTGAAATTTTCAAATTGAATTACTCCCTGCTGATTTTCTTCTTCATTAAGAACAACAAAATTTATTTTGATGTAGAGTAGTTGATTCATCAACTACAACATGAAATAAAGTACTCTCGGGATTAACATTAATTCTGTTGGATGTGCTTAGGCCTTGCTAAATTTTTTCATTAACAATTTGTTCATTTTCTGCTTGAAGAGGATCAACCATGTTACTAAAAACAACTGGCTCTTAAATAGTAGAAAATATACTTAAAAACGTTTTGTTTTCAAGTTCTTGACAATTGTTTGGAATGCATGGAAGCAGAATTATATGTTGAAACCATTCCATTAACTCGATATCTAAAGGTCTATCTTTAGATTCAAATTTTAGACAAATTAACTTGAATCTAATTGTAAACTCTACTATTGTTGGTTCATTTTCAAATTTTTGTAATTGTTTAAGTTTGAGACATACCTATTGATAGTCATAATCCTTGAATGCTTAAAGGAACTTTGTGATAAACGTCCCAAATGTGAATAGAGGAAACTAGTAGAGATTCACACCATATTTGGTTTTGCCTGTGAAGGTTAAGAGTAAAAATTCTGCATAGAACACCTTCATCATTATTAGAAATATAAGAGTTTGAGAAAACTTGAATAAATTGCAAAACATGTTCATATGCGGAAGCATTATTCTTATCATCAAAATTTTTCTCCGAAAAGAGTCTCACAATTTTCATTGGAGTGCTTGAGGATACACATTCATAGATGTAACTCTAAATGGGAAGTTTAGAAGGAGCCATTGAAAATAAATAAAAAATTCAAAATACAAAAATCAAAAAGGAACAATTATCATTGGCCCTTCTTCTAGTGATAAAACGTTGATGGACAAAAATGACCATAATCAACATTAGGGAGATCACCTGGTCAAGGCCCCAATTACACCTTTATCCATTTGGGATGGTGATTCCAATCAGTGAAAATGGGTCTAGTTACCCCTCACTCTCCTTGATGACTTGTGATATTTCTAATTGCTATCAATAAGTAAAGACATTCAGACTTACCTCTTGCAACTAGCTTGCAAGAGAGTAGTCCTTAAGCTGATATAAGGGCTCAACCAAGCCATCGATGGTATTGATCCTACAAAAGGAGACTTATGCTAAGACTTCCTAAATACAAATGCAAACCAATCTAAGATGCAGATAACAAAAAGTAAATCCTAATCTATCTCGATTGAGAAGGATATTATGGATATCTTCCCAATCAAGAGAAAGATACTAAAATGTGGACAATCTTGAATTTAGAATAAAATGGAGTTAATAGATCAACGAAATAGTTCCAAGACCTACTACTTATTCAAACAAAATTGCACATACAAATCTCTGATAAATAGCTATCAGACCTTTGTTGAACATATTTATGAATTTGAATAAAATGAATTCAAAAGCAACAACATCATTGCATTAAGGAAATAATTCTCATATTACAATCATGATTAAAATGAAGATAAATGTGTCATCAAACTGGTAAATATTTATCAACGATAACATGCACATTTATTTGAATTCATTGCTCAACTTTGATATCAATTAGATTCATCATGAAAAGATAACTTTCCAATGATTTAAATAAGTACACAATTAAATGGAATTTATAGTAGTGCAAAACCCAATATCAAATATTTATATGGATAAAAAAATCTATCAAAATTGAATTAAAATGAAGGTTATTAGTCATTCTTTAACCCAAACAATAATGTACAAGAGTTGTAGGTCTGATAAAGGCTTTATGAGTACATAAAATCTCAAGAAATTTCATGATAGCATGAAATATATGGAGCTATAATACATCTCTTAGATCTGGTCGAAAATCGAATTTGACCCCTATAATAGTGTAAATACCTTCTTCTTTTCCAAATATGGAACCCCCCCAAATGCATATCTCAACGATTTTCATAATTTACAAATCAAACCCAAAAAAGGAGTCTATTGCAAGGCAATTTTAATCTCTGACTTTTAGAGTTGTAAATATCTTTTGTTGATATGCTACTCCAATCCTATTGCTCTGAAACTCCAGATTCTGATCCCTTAGAAAAAACTCTAAATAAATAAATAATTAAAAAATCAAAATAAAAAACCAATTAAAAATAAGGCATAACCTAAATTTCCAATATGTCAACAACAAACAAATATATTAAAATTCAATTAAATAATTCAATAAAAGTAAAATCATGCTTTCCCTTTCTTTCCTATGGAAATATGATTCGTAATTGAACAATATGGGAATGAATTAGTGACAACAAATATTCCTAGTAAGAAAACATTTTCCAAAAACAAATTCACAAAATCAATTTTGGTTGCAAATTCACAACCTTAACTTCTGCTAAATTTTTAGAGTAATAAATAACTATATTTAATTAAATAACCACTATTATATTCTTCTCCATTGAAATAACTTTCCAACAAATCATCATTTGACTCATTGTATTCAATAGATCTTGAAATATCACTCACCAAAGTTAGTGTCTTTAAACTAACTAAAATATGCTTTTGAACAAATTTTTAAGCATTTAATATTTTAAGGTTTCTTTTTAATAAATAAACAAATTTACCCCAAAAAAAACCATGAAAAAAGATTTCAAAAAAATAATAATAAAAAATTATATGCATAAATGGGGACCAACGTATGGTTTTATGAAGTGACTAGATAAATGAAGGTCATGGAGTGGGAGAGGGGAGGCCAACGTGAGTGGAAAGTGACCCTCCACTCAACATTCAAGCTTTGTAACAAGTTTTCGTGCCCCCTTTTATAATATTATACTTTTTTGGTATGTTATGTCCATATCACCCCCACAAGAAATGCCTCAAGGCGTTTCGATGGTGCTCCAAATGAAATTTCCTAGGTATTTCCTCTGGGGTGTTGTAAGCCTTGAATTCAATGTTTTTTTAATGGAATATATAAATTTTAAAATATATTACAATATATTTCTTAAATATAAATTAAAATGCAAATATTATTTTTAAAATTAATAATAAAAATTAATTAAAATAAATAAATTAAAATATATTTATTAAATTGAGATTTAGTTAAATTAAAAATATTAATTAAATAATTAAAAAAATATATTTGCAAATTAATTAAATAAAAAAATTAATTAATTAAAATAGATAGATTTACAATAAATTAATTAAATAAATAAATAATTTGTATTTACATATTAAAATTAATATAATTTATACAATTTTATTAAATATTATAAAATGCATATTTACATATTTTAATGTCGAGGCAAAGAAATTGACTAAATTTTGATAAGGATATCTTTCAAATTGGAAGTCAGAATCAAGCGAAATTTGAACCGTTGGAAAGCAAGCAAGAAAATGAAAGCAATGGAATAAATAAAAAGGAAAACTAAGAAAAATGAAAATCTCCCAAAATTAACAAAATTAAAGCATCCCTAAAGTAATATTAGCAAAATTTAGATGGACGGTCCCATAATTTCAAAGAAATTAAAAGGGGTGGTTGAGGTCTCAACAATTTTTTTCTACAACCTTAGTAACCTGTTTTTCCTCTTAAATTTGCTAATCAAATATCCTTATGCTCATGGTTGCGATGTGTAATTAATATATGTTATATATCATTATTTTGAATATCATTAAATAGTAGGTTAGATCAAAATTTCTCCTTTTCAAAGAATTCAAATTTATTCCAGCTTATTTTCAATGGTGAACCAAGGCCATATATTGATTGGAAAGTACCATCCCAAATAAGAACATGTCTAATTAGTACTTGCCATCTTGTAGTTCTCCCCTAGTTGATGGAGGGATATTCCCACCTATTAACATGGTGCTACGAGAATCTAAGGGAGGAGAATAGAAGGCTTAATTGAATTCTTTTCAAAGAAGGTTTGTGGTAAGTACTGAGTTGATAGTTTGGAAATTTAGGCGAGGCCTCATGCAACCTACCATGTGGACAACACCATGATTATTCATGGAGTGCCCTTCATTAAATATGCCATCTATGAGGACAATGGAAATGATGGATGCATAGTTGTCAAAGAAAAGCAATATGAAAAGAAATGTGAAGGTGATGTTGTGAAAGCGGTCTAGGCGATGGATAATTACAAAACATTGTTCAAACTTTAGCTATGTTTCAATACAATTTGAACTTTGATTAAGTCTAAGTACAATTCATTATAATTTGAATATATCTACAAAATTACAATAGATGAATAGTTTTGATGGAAAATTACAATGGGAGGAGCGAAGTTTGCAAACTTTAAAGTTATCCTCGAGTGAATTTGAAAAAAATAGATTATTTTAAAAATTATATATAAAAAGAAAATTGTGTTTCCTAAATCAAGCATTATATTTCTATTTCATTATATATTCATGTCACTTTATTTTTCCTTTTTTAATTTTTTACTTGTATGAAAATTCCAATAAAAGTGAAAAAAATCTTGCAATATAAAAACAAGTTTATTTTTTCTTCAAAGAAGTAGGTAGTGATTTTTCTATTAAAAGAGGCAAAATCTGGAGTATGGGCCAAAACCCTTACAAAATTCATCAAGATCCACCAAAACTATATATTTTGAAGTCAAATACATATGCAGTCTAAGCTTATACCTACTATATATGCTGACAAAAGAGCCTAACAAAAAACTATATTTGTAGTGCATTATAATCAAAATTTGGTAACACTATGCCAATCATCATATGGTTAACCTGGGTGGCTGGGGGCATGGGTTGTCTTGCATTGCTTCTTCTTTGTCTTGAGTTCCTTTGAAGAAAACCATAGTCAAGTGATATACAATTCCTCCACCTCTACCATCTTGCAGTGAATGGATGCCACTTCCATCCTTAACTCACACTATAACCTATCAAGTTTAACATACATAAGTTAAGGCTTCGAATTGAATTAACTACAATGAGTTACGAGCCTTCCCCTCTGCCTCTTGTCTTGTTTTATATCCCAATTGCATGCTCTCATACACAATCAAGACTTTCTCCAGGATTAAATTGACATCCATGGAGTCGGGATCATGGGAAGAAGAGCCCCCAGAATCCATGACATGTATATGTAGGAGAAACACTAGTTTGTAAAGATAGACTTGAAGATGGCGAAAATGAGAAGAGCTTGCTCGAAAGAGGACCAAAAGGGGGAATTAATACTAATTTCCCAAACGATCCTACTACCATGACAGACCGTGAAACCTATGATGTCCTATGCCTACTCCATTGAATGTAGACCCAAGAAATGTATGGCAAAATCACTAGAAGATCCAAGCTGAAAAAACTACTTGCTACGAAAATTGTGTGGAGGGGACTCCCACTAAGTGCGAATTAAATAATTATGACTTAACTTCTAAATATCCTCTTCTCAACATAAGATTTGAGATATGCCATGCAGAGCCAGAAGGAGAGCACCATCCAAGAGTTGTTCACAGGGGTACACCATGGGAGGAAATCAATGACGATCCATAAGAGACGGTCACCAAACCAATCTGAGCCGCAGATTCAATGACCTTGAGTGTTGTCTTATCCCATTCTTCAAAATGATTTCGATATTCCTTCTAATTAATTTCTCATCAGCTGAGATCATTAATATCGTTTGTGAACATGAAATTTCATGGAAAATGAGTATTTATTATTTGATTATGATTAATTTCTAGTATTCCTTGTGACATTCTTGATCCTTGATATGTTAATATATTTCTTGAGGAATTTATTTTTTCTTGCCACATGCATTATTTCAACCTTATGAAATTGATGGAGTTGAGAAGAATATTTGCCTCTATTAAAGAGGAGGGCTCTTTGGAGTGACACAATGCCTCCCAAACTCACCAGATGATGATCATTGAGTCACCAAAAATCAAGATTTCCTGAATTTTCTGATCAATTGCTAGTTTTAATCCTTGCCATAGAGCGAGAAACTCAACTTGGTTATTTGTTTCCATTCCAGTCCCCACAAAAATTGTATCTATGCTTTTCCATCGGGTCTAAGAACCACCCCTCGCGCTCCTGCCTTCCCTAATATAAAAACAAGTTAATATAAACACCTAAATAAATAAATGTTTATAAAATTTTATAGAATATAATAATGTGTTAGAAATATTATAAATTATATATATAATATATATATATATATATATATATATATATACTATATATATTATAGCAATTGAAAACTTATTTTCAGTTGTAATTATTAGTAAAAAGGGCCAGAAGTTTTGAATTCAAGACTAGATACTATTATTAGTTTGATTATAATTTTAGAAGACTGAGTTATATTTTGTGATTTTTTACATCTGTGAATGATTGATTACGTGACAAAATTTTTGTGAGTTATATCGGTCTTTCATTTATTCAATTTTAGGAGAAATTCTTTTCTACAAGTTTGTTGTGATTTCATCAATAGTGTATCAGTTAGATATGAGATTATGGATATGTTATCTAAATATATTTTAATTGGTTAACGAATAATATTTATATCCTTAACATGTTATGATTTTATGAACTTTTTCTACAACCTTAGTAACCCATTTTTTTCTCTCATATATGCCAATAAAAAGTCCTTAAGCTCCTTGTTGCAATGGATAATTTAAAATATGTTATATTTAATTAATTTTGAATATCATTGAATAGTAGGTTAAACTAAAATTTCTCCTATTCAGAGAATTCAAATTTATTTCAACTTCTTTTCAATGGTCAACCAAGCCCTTGTATCAATTGGAAAGTACCATCCCAAATTAGAGCAGGTCTAATTGGGACTTGCCATTGGGTAGTTCTCCCCTAGTTGATGGAGGGATATTCCCACTTATCAATATGGTGCTACAAGAATCTAAGGGAGGATAATAGAAGGCTTAATTGAATTCTTCCCAAAGAAGGTATGCAGTAAGTATCGAGTTGATAATTTTGCAATTTAGGTGATGCCTCATATAACCTACCATGTGGCAAACAATGTGATTATGCATGAGTGCCCTTTATTAAATATGCCACCTACGAGGATAGTGGAAATAGTGAATGCATAGTTTTCAAGGCAAGGCAATGTGAAGGCAATGTTGTGAAAGCGGTTTAGGCGATGGATGGCCAGATAACTTTGTTCAAACTTTAGTTATGCCACAATATAACTTGAACTCTAATTAAATATAAATACAATTCATTATAATTTGAATGCATCTACAAAGTTACAATAACCTAAGAATTTTGATGGAAAATTACTTGGAAGGAGCGAAGTTTGCAAACTTTGAAGTTATCCTTAAGTGAAATTTGAAAAAATAGATTACTTAAAATTATATAAAATGAAAAAACTACTGCAATATAAAAACAAATTAATATAAACACCTAAACAAATAAATGTCTATAAAAAATTATAAAATATAATAATATTTGAGTTAAAAATATTATCATAATAATATATTAACTTTTCTTTAAAGCATCACACATCAATATAATTTAGAGAGAAAAATGTGTGAGCACTAATACTTATGCTTTTTTTCAAGGGAGTCATCCTCTCTCTTAGCCCAAGGGAGAGAGTAAGGGTTAATACAAAAATATTAATATTCATGTAGCCATTACAACAATATTTCTCATCGTCCTATCACTCATAGGGAATTGAACTTCTATGGGTCAGATAACAACCATTCTACCCAACCACCCGAGACAACCCCAATTGAAAAACACTAATACTTTTGTAAACAAATTAAAATGAAAAAAAATATTAATAAGACCAATATGTAGAAAAATGAAAAATACATTAGCTAATAAAATATATCAACTAAATTAGAAAATGATTGGCTTAAAGTGGGATAGCCTCTAGATCATGCTATCAACTTCAAATTATGTCCTCCTGGAAGATAATATAATTTCATTAGACAAAATCTAACAGACTTTCAAGAATGGCATAAGAGTAGGAATCAATTTTCATTGTTATTTGATGGAGCCTCAAAAGGCAATCCCCCTTGGCTAGAGTAGGAGGGGTAATCCTTTAATCCGATGAAAAAATAGATATTCAATATGCATGGGGTTTGTGCCATGCAACTAATAACCAAGTTGAATACCTAGCTCTTTCGCAGGGATTAGAATTAACATTAGTAAGAAAAACTCAAAAATCACGATGTTTGGAGACTCATTGATTATTATTTGACGAGTGTCTAAAGCAAAGTGATCACAAAACTCTGTCTTCCCTCCTATATTGCAAAGGATTGGGGGAAGACAAATTATAATGTTAATTATTGTTTTATATATATAATTAGATAAAAATATTTCAAGATAATGTGATATTTTCTTGTGAAAGAAGAATCTTAAAAATTAGTCTTCCAAAAAACATTTTGTTTGATCCAAAAAATAAATATTTTTTTTTGTTTGCCAAGTTTTCATGGTGGTCAAAATTTGAAGAATAATGTTTCTAGAGTTTTATCCATATTGAGACATTTTAATTGATATTCCAAAGCCCATACCAAAACCCTCACTAGAATGTAAAAATTGTTGAGATAAAAAGAAAAAAAGAATAAATAAATAATAAAAAGAAAGAAAAATAAGTGGACAAGAGGTAAGAAATGCAAAGGGTAAATATAATAGATGAAGGCAAGTAATATAATATATTAGAATTAATGATAATAAATATTACAATAAATTAGAAATATTATAGTAATATAAAATAATTAATAATATATAGAAATCAATTATATATGTTGGAATAATTAATGCTGGAATAGTCATTAATATTAATTTTTGAAGGGTTCTTAAAATCCACACTGCTATCGTTAATAATTTTAGAGGATGAAATGCTTCTTTTAGTCAAAAGTTTGAGATGAAGGTTATTATATAGTTTGGAATAATTAATGCTTGAAGAGTTATTAATATTAATTTTTGAAGAGTTCTTAAAATCGACGCTCCTGTCAATGTTGATTTTGGAGTTGAAATGAAATCTTTTATCAATCAAAATGATATGTTTACAATCGTAGGTTCAAATATATTTAATGTAGATAGTTGTAGTATGAAGGTGATTCTTTCATTTATTTTTAATTATTTAAGACATATTATAACTTTATTTAGTGTACAGTATCTAGGGAGGATAATACGAGGTGTCTAAGAAAATGTTTAATAAATAATAAATGTAATATGGTCAATAATGGAATAGGTTCACTTTGAAATTAAAATGAAATAATATAATAATAAGGGGTATTTCACATAAGGCTTTATGAATATTCATGAGAAAGTATAATCATATATGAGTATCATTGTATTGGAGTGTGTTAAATTGTATTTTCTTGTAGCAAGCATGGCACGTGTAATGATTCCTTCCATAAGGAGTATTTGATGTTGTTACCCTACCTTAAGGGCTCTTCTCTTTATATCATTGGTGTATTTCATGGTTATGTCTTTGATCTCTTCAATATTTTGGGCTTATATTGGAATTTTTTTGTGGTGGATTATCTTCGATATATTTGAAGTTTTAATACACGTGGTGTCAAAGCTCTTTCCCGAGCATGAAGTGGGAGAATTTGGGGTGCATATCTGGAGATTATTTTCTTTCCATTTTCTTGATTTTCGATAAGAAGAAGAGGACAAAAAAATTCAGGGCATATTTTGAAAAAAAATGAGGTCATTTTTTGAAAAAAAATTGTGCATAATTTAAAGAATCCTATCCTTGAAATGAATTCCTCTAAAAAGATTCCTAGTAAAAAAGAAAACTGTGTAAAATAGAGTCTAAGAAGTGAAGTTATCAACAATTGAAAATTACTCATTTTTTAGTGTTTTTTGCAGGTGTGAATTTCATTGGTAGAATTCAGATCAATTTCTAGAACTTTTGTGCAAAATTTGAATAATATAATCAAAGTGTTTGGGAAGTGAAGTTATCAATAATCTAAAATTCTTTATTTTTAGGATTCTTCTGGTAACAATCGCGGGTTTGCAGATTGGATATATTTTGATAGAGAGCGAAAATTTTAGTCAAACAAGTTCCAAGGGATACATAGAAGTGGATTCATTTCATAATTGAAGTTATAATAACAAATCCTAGGTGTACAACACAAGTTATGATTATTTTACATATTTGGCCTCAACTCTAACTACATAAGGTGGCTCCATTGAAAAGTAAGTGATCCTGTTTGAAACCGTAATTTTAGTTTTGGATTTTTAGGTAAGATGTATTTTAGAACAAAAGATATTGGTCCTCATATTGAAGTATACATAAACAAAATACATAAACAAATTGAAATATAAAGAGGGGAAGGGATGGAAATTGTGGTGATGTATGTATTTGAAATATGTTGCATTCATACGACAAAACTCAATTATGCATGACAATGTATGGGAATAAATTTCAAATGAAAATTTTAAAAATTCTTTTCTAGATATATGGTTTCATGTTGTAAACATGGATAAGAAGAGCACTAGGAATTTATTTTCACATGACAACTTCATTTTATAGGCTCATGGATGTATTCAATAATAGAATATAATTATTTCTATTAACCCTAGTTGCAAGCATAATTTCATCAATGTTAACTTCACTAAAATATCGCAAGTTCCCACAAAAAATATTCAAAGCACATAGGTTGAGGGTGAAAATGTTCAAGCTTTTAAAGCTTTGAAGGTTTCCATGGATAAACATGTTTTGAATTTAGATTTTTATGTTATGGGTATGGATGGTGTGGATATTGTTTTGGGATATTTTAGGATGGAAACAATGGGTACAATTAATATTAATTTGCAAAAGAAGTTTTTAAAGCTTTGGTACAAGAAAAAGAAGATCACATTGTGAGATATGTCTCTTAGTAACCTAGAAGGGTCTAAAGGGCCATATGAAGAAATCCCTACAAAGAAAATAATTGCAGCTCCAAATGACATATTAGATGAAGAATCCATGGTTGAATAAGAAGAAGAAATTATAGAAGTACTTGAATAAAACCCAAAGGGAGGGCATGAAAATGAATATGATGCTAATAAACTACATGTTGAAGAGTTACAAAAAGAAGAATCAAATGAAGAGTTAGAGCTTGAGTTAGAAGAAGAACCTATAAAACCACTTTAAGAAAAGCACCAAGAAGGGCATAAAAAGAAAGAAAAATCTAATGAATGACATCTTGAAATCCAAAGAAAGAAGATATAATAACTAAAGTTGCTATGCATTTCCACTTGCACCACTCAGAGAAACAACAATCATCAAAGCAAGGATATGTGCATCAACAAAATTACCATGGATCAACATGGAACTAGAAAAGCAATATGTATGAAGGCACATGGAGGAATAAAATTAATACATGGAGATATTAGAGTAGTGCAGTGAATATGTGGATCCCAAGAAGAAACCAAAATAAAGATCAAGGAAAGGCTACAATTGGCCCCACATACACATTTCACTAGGGTGAATGGATGCTTGCACATGGTACTAGTTGGATACATTGCTCAATAGGTCATATTATATGACTTCTACTCATGCTTTGAGGACGAAACATGTTAAGGGGATGGAATGTAATGTAAATAGAGAAGATAATATGGGGTATCTAGGGAGACACCCATGCGAATAATGAATGTAATATGACCATAATATGGAATAGACAAATTTTGCAATTAAAAAGAAATAATATAATAAGGAGTTGTATTTGGTATAAGACCATTAGGAATACTCATAATAAAGTCTAAATATACGTGAGTATGTTTTTATTGGTGTGTGTTGTTTTTAATTGTCTTGTACCAAGCATGGCTTGCCAAGTGATTCCTTCTATAAGGAGTATTTGGTGGTGTTACCATACCTTAAGGGTTCTTCTCTCCATATTCTTAGTGTTTTCATGGTGAATGTCTTTGGTATCTTTGGTATTTTGGGATTATATTTGAAATTATCATAGTGTTCCAGGTGGATATTGGTGGCCACCTGCCAAGTCCACTTGGAACCCCACCATTATTTCTTTCAGCTTTTTAGTTTCCTTAATTGTAGCACAATTTACTATTTTTAGCAGTTTTTCGGGTCCTGAACTTCCAGAGCCATTTTG
>APFE030537086.1:1092-17310 GCA_000404065.3 Pinus taeda
TCTAGTCACTGCAAGTCATACTAGCACTTCATCCTCAACCTCTGCCAGTCATGTTGGAGATGAGCCTTCAGCCACTGCTAGTCATGCTGGGGGCACAAGTCTAGTCACTGCAATTCATACTATCACTTCATCCTCAACCTCTGCCAGTCATGTTGGAGATGAGTCCTCAACCTCTGCCAGTCATGTTGGAGATGAACCTTCAGCCGCTGCAAGTCATGCTGGGGGCATGATTCTATTCAATGCAAGTCATACTAGCAAAGAGTCACCGACCTCTGCAAGTCATGTTCAGGACTCTCTGCAAACCTCTGCTAGTCATGTTGGCGGAATGGAGGTTGATAAGAAACCTGGACGTAGAAGTTTTAAGCCTAAGTTCCCTTGTAAGATATGCAAGGGAGGCCATCTTACTCATTTATGCCCTGGCATTGCAGAGGTCCAAAGGATATGGTCTGAGTCTGAAGGTTCTTCTACTCCTACATTTGATTTGGTTTCTCATCAATCCCATCAACCATTGGTGGATAATGTGGTGGCACCAGTGCAATCTCTGGTCGATTACACTCCTCTTTTGGGGGGTGAAGCGCCTCACAAAAGAGTCTGCTTAATCTCTAGTACAGAGTCTTCTAGTATAGGGGGCATTCTGGTTTCTTCGAATGTTCCCCCTCCAAGTTCTAAGAGTGTTTCCTTTGATTGGGATAGCCTTGTCGAGCCTCGTCTTCCTTCCGCTGCACCTTTCCAAATAAAGGTCAGAGTTAATTCCAAAAATGTCTATCGATGTATGGTGGATGAAGTATCCTCTGCAAGTATTATATCCTCTTTGACGTGGAAAGCTTTGGGTTCCCCAAAGTTGTTGACAGCTCAGAGTCAGTTGTTAGCCTATGATAGAAGACCTGGTGAATCTATGGGTGTTCTTCCTCAATTGCCTATCACTTTAGGTGGGAAGACTGTCTTAATCGATATGATGGTGGTTGATAGCCCTGTAGACTTTAATATGCTACTTGGGCGTGATTATGTCTATGCTATGAATGCTGTGGTGTCTTCACTCTTTCGAGTAATGTGCTTTCCTCATAACGGGAATATTGTCACTATTGATCAGCTTGCATCTAATAATTACCACCCTAATTAGACTTTATTACAGATTACCCCTTAGTTTGTTCCAAGTGTTCAAGTAGACTTTACCCCGCCACGGGTCAATTATGTGGCATTGAATCCTCAATGTTAAAATGCTTCTGAGAAGGATCCTTTGACCTATTATTCTCCTTATTGGGACTTGGTCCCGGCAGTTGACTGAGAGATTCTTCCTATAGGGACAAGGGACCCTTTAATTCCCTCTGTTGATCCTTGTAGTTCTCATGATTTCTTGGAACTTGTTTTGCCTTCACAGGAGGAACTCTTTGAAGCCATGAGTTATGACTACCAAAGGAACCCTTGGCCTAAGCCCTGCAAGGGGTTTTTTCAGATGAACTATTATGTGTAAGCCACAAGGTTGCATGGTTCCCTGTACCATATTGTATATATAAGGTATGCATTTTTCGAGTTTTGTATTCTATAACACAAGATTTTATATGAAGTTTATATGTGGGATGTATTAACTTCTTGTCTAGTGTTCCTATTTATGTATACAGAACTTGGAATATTTCTCCTTTGGAAATTTTTATGGTTGGTCCATTCTGACAGGTTTTGGTTTCTGAAACTAGCATATAGGTTAGGTCTTTCCGCCTGCATTGTGCACTTATCATTTTCCTTTTCCATTTTTGGCCTTAGGATCAACCCTACCAAGTTATGGTGTGGAACCTTCTCATTGCTTAGAAGTATCATGACTTGTATGGTAGAGCCTACCTTATCATGGGTGCCCTAGTTAGTACCTTGTTGTCACTTGGCCCTCATGCTTATTTTTTATGCTTAGGCTCGGGAGTCCTCTGTAGTCCCACCATGACTTATACGATGAAGACTCATTCCTATTTGCTTCTTCGTTTCGTTCTGGACTTATTCATTATAGGCTCCTTTGTGTTGAGTTGTACTACTACATTGCATTTTGACTATCTGCACCTTTTGGCCTTAAGCCGGCTTCACTTGGACTCGTGTTTAAGCCAACTTTGGACCATGACAACTACAAATTCAAACTTGCATACCTTTGGCCTCTGCAGCTTGACACACCTTTGACCTCTGCAGCTTGACACACGTTTGAGTGTCTCTGGCCAGTTTTCACCTCCCTACATTGAGCATAGGAATGTTCTAATCCTAGGAACTAGATCATCTGCTTCACTGACACTCGTTCTTTCCATTGTACTATAGCATTCTTTATTCTTTTTCCAGCTTTAAAGAAAAAGACAAAAAAATTATATATTCCAAAAAAGAGCGGGAACGGGACAGTATTTCCATTTATTGTTGGCAGCTAGAGTCAGTCGTGTCACCCTTGAACAAAGCACTCGAAACAAAGTCTCCTCCATTTGGGTGGGATTTAGTTTGACTTAGGTATGCCTTAACCTTGTTATTGAGTCAATTCTCCCCTGATTGGTTATCTCTTCCAATCATATGGAGGGTTCGTTTGTGCCTCCTACGCAACGTGCTTATACAGAGTCATCATATGCTACCACATAGTCACATTGAGTCATGCTTTTGTTCAAGGGAGGTTAGCCTAATTCAGCCTCTCTAGGTGTCTCTTGACTTATTTTTTAGTCGGCCATCCCTGGTTGTCAGTGCTATGTCTATCATCACATTAGTTATATTGGTCCTTTACTCGTGTTGATTAAAGAAGGTCTCCATTGACTTCTTGCTGGCAAGTCTTGTCCTTATCGACAAAGACATCTTGCTCTGAGGACAGGCCTAGAGCTGCACCCTGGCCCTATTTTCATTATTGACAGGTCACCTTGTGCTCAACATCGATCAGTATCATGGGTCTTTGACTGAGTGGTTTCCCTTGTGTTCGATATCAACTTACATTATCACACATTGGGATTCGTGTAGTACCTTGGTTTCAATTTGACCCTATTGGTGGATACCTTGCCTCTGTGTCAGCTTTCATTATTGGTTGGTTCAGAGGGTTTTTGTAGTGCGCTAACCACATCTTGTGTACGCCAGAAACGTACTTCAATTGGGTTACTACATCTTTTTCATCTGATTCCTTCCACATTATTGGCCTACGGGTTACACTTGATGCCTTAATGCCTTAATGCCTTCCTTCTAGCAGATCTTTCCCTATCGACTTCGACTCATTGCTCTGGGGCAAAGATCTAGAGTTCATTTAGAAGTACCTTGTGGTTTGCAGTCATTAGTGGCAGATCCTTCGCTATTGACAGTGGGAAACCATCATTGTCTCCTGATCGATAGATTCTTACAGGTGTTCGACTCCATCTCATCTATTCACACTTGTTGGATTATACTGGGTACCTTGACGCTTATTATCATTATCGGTGAGTAGTCTCGCATTTGTTAACAATATACATCAATGACTGGTAATCAAATGATTTCTCACATGGTCAACTTCAGATCATTTATTGCCATGCTGTAGAAATGTACCACGGTGGTCGGTGAAGACCTCAGGTTGTATCGGCATTCGTTGGTTCACTTGATAGTTGCTTCTGTTGTTGCTAGTAGATACCACTTCACTTTATATGTTGCAGTCATTCATGGCGACATTTTATATGCTAGCACCTAAGTTTGCAGTGTAGTACCATCTTATTCCATCATGTTCAATTGGTACTTTTTGGGATCAGTCTTTGATATCAGTGATCTGCTTCATCTTTCAACATCATTGACATTCTTATATGTGACATTCAGACATTTACTTGTTCGATCATGATCAGATGATCCATTATGTATTTTCTAGTCATTTATACTTGTATACTTGGTGGATCCACTTGTACTTGATATGCGGACATGCTGTATTTTCTCTGAGCATGGGTATGCCTGCCTCAAATAGTGTTTCTTTCTTATCTCCTTTTGTGGCTTGGCAGGGTGAATTCTGGTGCAGTCCTTCTCAGTTTTCGACAAATTTCCTTTCTATGAACTTGCTTAATACATTTCGGCCATCATGTACCCCTTCTGACCTCATATATTAGGGTGCATCTGTTATCGCTCCAAATCTCACTCTTGAGTTTTGTGATGCTGCACTCATGGCCTAGGGCAACCCCTCCTTCCAGACCTGGTCCCAAATTTAAAAAATAGTGTTTTATTCCCTATACGCGACATTGCCCTTAGCTAAATGCGTGTATACGTGGGTCTGTGTATACCCAACCCGCGTATATGTTTAAAACACACTTAAAAAAAATACAAATCTCCTTGATTTCGAGCGGAGATCACGGGTTTTACCTGTTGATTACCTGTTAGTGCCCATGGCCCAACTGTTCCCAACGAATTCCCAACTAAAAAACTACTTTGGGAGAAGTATAAAAAGGCTTCTATGGGAAGGCCAAAAGGAGGAGCGAAAAGAGAGAAAGATTACTATGCTAAGATTTCCTTGACCAGGTCTAAAGATCCTTGTGCCTCTTGCACTTCCCCCATTCTACAGGAAACCCTTGTTTCCTTGTGTGTGTTGATGATTTCATAGTACTTGAGAGATCATGGAGTAAGTCATGGAAGGAGTTTGTTAAAGGCTTGAGACTAGACGAATCCGGGAGACGGTTCCGCTTGGAGCCTGCGAAAGGACAAATCAAGTGAAATTATTCCTTTTCTGTACGTTATTTGTCTATAATAAAAGAAGCACATGTCTTTGTTCCTGATAGAGATCTTCTTCATGTTATGATATTCATATTATGATTCATATGTGAACGGTTGTTTAATTGCATAACTAACTACCTTTCCTTATAATATGAAGATGGTTTCTTTACGATGTTTATTCCGTATATTCTTGTACTTTCTTGAATTGATTGTTTTGCAGGTCAAAGGAGCAAAGGAACTCCAAGAAGGGTTTGGACCCTGGAAGGCTCTTCTCAAACATAGGACCTCAAGTACGCCCCCTATCATAGAGTTTGCTTATAGTAGCATTATGATTGCATGGAATGTGTGTTTCTTTGCATAGATAACCTTTAGTCTGCTAGGGTATTCACCCAAGACCCTAGGGGAGTTTATCCCACAACACTTATGGGCCTGGATTTCTCTTCTATATAAATATGATGAATGCATGTGTCTGGGTGAATATCTCTCATATCTATATATTCCCAAGCAAAAGTATCTGAAAAGTTTTTCAATGCTTGAATTAACTGTTTTTCCTATTCAGGGGTTAAGGCAAAATTAATATTCAAAGCTTTTTGAGGAAACATTTCAACCACTTTACTCCCCAGTTCAATCATGGAATATGCAGGAAATGTAGATAATAAGGCTGAATGTAGTTCAGTTTTTTTACTATATTCATGAAAATCCTTCAGATTAGTAATGAAATCTAAATCATGACTAGAGTTCCCTTCTTCTTGCTGCAAAAAATCAGGATTAGAAATACAACAATTTATCAAATTTTCTTCTGAAGTTTCTTTAAGGCTCATGGCTTGGGTGATTGTCAAAACTGGTTGGGCACATTCTAAATCATGCTCTTCTTCTTCAACCCAATGTGTATTTTCTGATCTTAAGAGAGTTTGAGTGAGGGGATACAAATTAATATGCTTTATTTCAGTCCCATGATGGATGGTCATATTTCTGGACCTACACCCTATATCAGCATCTGTCATGGCTAACCACAGTCTCCCCAAGATCAAAGGATGCCCTCCTAAGTTAGTTTTGGGTTGAAGAACATAAAAATTTGTAGGGTACTTCCAGGGATCTAATGAGATGACAGTGTCTTCTACTACACCCTCTGGCTTTACCTTAAATATTCTGCTAATTCTAACATGGTAGAAGTAGGCAATAAGTCAAAGGTTCCTATTCTAGATAAGGTCTCCATAGTCATCACATTCATGTCTACACCGAAATCAATTAAAGTATTTTCTATAGGCTATCCATTGATAAAGGTGGTAACCATAGGGATTCCATGGTATGCATATTTTTCAGTAACAAATCTAGTACACATTAAACTTGCAAGCTTTTCACCTACTTGAATTGTAGAGATTCCTTTATTTTGTCTTCTTGGTCTCTTCGTACATAGCTCCCTTAATATTTTAGCATAGATTGGGATATCTTTAATTTCTTGCAGCAATGGGATCTTAATGAATACATTTCTTAATTCAGACACAATATCAAATGCGGGTTGTTTTAGTCTCATTTCCAACCTCTTCGAAAAAGGAGAATAGATTGTATTGGATGAGGAAGTTTCTTGTGGCCTTGAAGTATTTTTTTCTACTGGTTCAGGTGTAGTTTCTGTTAGGTTCCTATACCAATAGGTGTCATATATCATGATTGACTTGGTTTAGCTCTGAAATATGTACATACCTTTGCTTTTTACAATTGTTTTTCATATTTGTAAAAAATAAAAAAATAAAAAAATGTAAAGAGAGTATGCCCTAAAATAAATATCAAAGGGTAAAAAGAACAAAGAAAAGGTCAGAAAAACAAAAGAAAGTGAACCCCAAGGAAAAATGAAAAGACCATGAAAGTGTGCCAGTCCAAATGCCACTAATTTACTTTTGTGTAATAAAGGTTGTGTGCAACTTGTTACTTAGGCCGCAATCCATGGTAACCAAATAGGTTAACCTTGGTTAATCCATGTTTCAATTTCTTGTTTATAGAGATAGAGAATAAATCTGACCAAACTATTTAATCTTGGCAGATGAGTAGATAGGTAGAGTGAATAAAAGGAGATCAATAGTTTAATCTGAGCCCTTGGATGAAATAAGTGTAGATTTAAACAGATTGCTATATGTAAAAGAAAAGAAAAGTTTGATAAGGGTTTGCCAGTTTAAGTGCACCCTAATAAAGAAGTAAAAATGTTAGGTTAAGTAGGTAGGGTAAGTAGATAATTGGTTGCAGAATAAAGATGTGATGAATGATTAAGCTTAAGGCTTTAATCTTTTTGCTTTCATCACTTAGACAAAGCATGGAGCACAGTAAAGATAGCATGTCAAGAATTCAAAGTCAAATTAATTAACTTCCTCACCCTTTTCCCCTAATTTTTACTAATATCCCCTAAGTACTAAAGACACCTATAACAAGTTAGAGGGGCTTAGAGAATTTCTCTGACTTTTGGAGGGACCGGACCCTCGGCCCAATAATTTGAAATACCTAAAGTACTTAAATCCCCTTCATCAATATTACCCCTCCATAAAGTCATTCATTCCCTTTATAAAGCTTTTCTTAAGTAAAATCCTATTTTACTTAGGGAAATTAAAACATTTTATCTCAAAACCCTCATATTCTACTAGCCTAAGTCATGAATGTTGTATGATGAAATGACTTCGGAAACATTTTAACTTAGCACATATTCATACCTACTAAGCCATATTAACCATTAACTTGTATTTTTATTTAACTCCGGAAAAATCACCCATTACCCATATTATTATTAAAAACCCAAAAAAAATATATCTTGCCCTGCAGTTGCGAAATAACCTTAATAAATTTGATAAATGAGATTAATTAGTCAAGCCATGACTAATTAAGAACCCTACCCATCGCCATGACAATAAAATATTAATTAAAACATCTAGATTAATTAATAATTGTTGACCAATCACATCGCCCCCCGATGTAATTAAAGCCTTTTTAATTAACATCGGGCCCCTTCCATTAACCATTAGTCACTTCCCAATCCCCAACCACCGTCTGATCAAATTTCCTGGATCTGATGGCTAACGCTCATATCACACGGGCCCTTTGGTCGAAAGTTAAGCACGCGATACGGGCAGTTTTCCAAAAATCTTCGATGCTAGGTGTCAATTGATAAATGGAATCGCGCTGCCCTCCCTCAATACCACCAACCTCCCATAAGCGGTGCGATGAAACCCACTTACCGCCTCCCATAAATGACAAAATGTCACATCATCAAGTTGACGCCATCTGTCTTTGTCTCTAACCCGCCAAAATATTGACTTTGCATAAAAAACAAATGTAATATATTCTTTTTCCTTTATCCAGAACAATTCCATACATGCACGCAGCACATCCAAAATCAACCAACTCGTCCCCGAACTGTCAACCGTCTTGAACGTTGCCTTCCAATGCCACTCCAGTCCACTGTGTGCATCCTACAAACATGAACATCATAGCCAGTTGCCCCGGAACAGGTATTTACCAGATTTTCTCCCAAAAACACTGTTGAATACTGAAATTCCTCTTAAATTTCTTTCAAACCCAAAGTTTTCAGTTCAATTGAGTTGTTATCTTAGTCCAAAACTTCTCAGGCACCTATGTTTTAAACAAATTTCATTGAAAATCCTAGTTTTGCCCCTGAAAACACAAGAACCAGGGATGGAAACCCTCGTGGCCCTTAATGTAACTCCAATCACTACTCCTCATAGGGACTTGGACTACCTTCCCTTAGCAAACAAAGACTTCCAAATGAAAGACCTTCAACCTGATAAATGTCCCCTGAAAGTATATTGTCAATGCCGAGACCATTATCTGAACAATTCTGATACCATAGGACTTTGGGAATCAAATCTCCCAAGGTACTTATTCCCTTCTGTGCACATTTTCCCAAACATTATCCATCAATGTCATGCCAATTATAATCCCAACCTCAGAGCCGTAATGTCCCCCGACCAATTAGTCTTGTTTACAATTACTGTTGATTCAATTAATGAAATGTTGCAGCTTCAGCCCAGCTAGAACCTCACCCCCATTTCCATTGCAAAATTACTAGAAAAATCCACCAAAATGTCTGGTTCTAAACTTAGCCATATTTACCATACTTTCATGGATAAGAATCATATACCCAAAGATCTCCCTCCCTACCTAACATGTTTCTTCACTGATATGGGCAAAGATATTGTTAATATGGTTGCTGGAATTATGGGTTTCAATACTAGTGAGTTTGTTGATGAATTGACCCTAGCTTTCGTGACTATCTTCACCCCTGGTCAGCCTCCTACTTCCAAATATGACTATGTTGCATACATAGCTGACAAAATCCATGACCAATTCATGATGCTAGAGAATGAGAGAGTGTTCAAGTATTCTACAGTCCTGTATCACATCTTCTTTTACTACCAAACTGACAAATTCCCATTCTCTATGCATAAGCTTGATATCAAAGGTAACCCTAGGTCAGTCATTTTCTGCACCTCTATTTTTCACCACTCACCCTCTTCTCCCTATTCATATATAGATTTCATTGATCAGTTTGTCCATCCTATAACTACCATGCTGACAGGACTTTCCCCCCATAGAATCAATGATGATATCAAAAGAATCCTTTAGTTGTCAAAGCAGTATAGGATAGGTGACAGGTACTTATACCAGAATCATACTGAGATCAGAGTCTATGGGTGTGAACTACCTCCCTACAAATTGCCAAAGTATGTGCCCATGAGAATATTTGCTCTAGAGTGCTACAGGAAAATAATCAACCCTGATCAAATCCACTTCATGAAAGTAAAGAAGAAATCCCAACTAAGAATCAAAGATCACTTAGGCCCATTTGTGTGCAACAACAGAAAAGTAGGGAAAGAAGCAGAACAAATCATATAAACGAAGATTCATTTAAAGAAAAGTTTTGTTTGGACATATGATCCTCACAATTTCATCTATGATAGAAGGATGAAACACAAGTTGTCACCCTACATCCATCACAGGATCCCTGAAATAGAACAATATGCCAATTTAAATGAATGGAGAGAAGGGACATTGGTAAAACAAGATAGTGATAAAGTTGAAATTGAGAATGTGATGAAATATTTGGAGAAGAGACTTGACCTGGAATACTTTGTATAGGTGCCTGCAGAGTCTTCCCAAAGGCAAGCACGAGAACCCAGTGCTCCCATAGCAAGCCTTCACAAAGGCAAAAACCAAGTTCCTCTACATCAGAAAAACCAGAAACAACAGAATAGCCAAAGAAATCAGGGCAGCATGAAATTTCTGTAGAGTTAGCTCCACCATAGACACTACCAGCTCAAAAAAAAATGGGTAATCCTCTAGTGCTACAAACTCCTCTAAATGAGGAAAGAAACTTAAAAATAGAAAGGAAAGTAGTTATCCCTTCTAGCAGACCCATAAATCAAACCTTTGCTAAGAGGCAAAGGTTGAAATCTTATTCAGAGGAATAATTCATTGAAGAGACTATAGAAAGCATAAGGAGGGAATAAATAGATAGCTTACAGACTTTCCCAATAGATGGGACACCCCGTATTTCACACAAGCAGGTACTGGAAAAGCAACCCAGCATAGAAGTATCATCTTTCAAATCTTCTTCAGAGAAGATTATATATATAAAAGGGAAGTTTAAAGAGATCAAGATAAAGAATGAGCAACTAAAGGCACAAGCCTATGCTCAATATTTAAAAATGACCCCCACAAACCAGACCAGACTGATGTTAGCCTTTGACATCAAAGAGGGTAAAATGCAGATGAGTTTCCTGAAGCCCACAGTGCAGCAGCCCAAATCCTTGGCAGATTATCTCAAAACTGATTTTGAGGTTTTGGCTAAAGACATCCACCCTATCGACTAGATTGAACTACACAAGAAAATGGGTGAGATGATCTACTCAACACTGACCAGCAAAGCAATGATGGCTCATAGGTTGTAAAATTCATTGAGCAACACTATAGCCCAATTGCAGCTGGAGAAAGCCTCCTCGCGGGTAAAGGATAATAGAATAAAATCATTGGAAGAGTTAGTAATTGAGTTGGGTCATGACCCAAAGGATGTTAAGGAAGTAGAAAGCTTAATCAAGAAGAAGAATGACAATGTAGATGTACTTAGAAAACAACTAAAATTGCCACCCCTCATACACCTTCAAACTGCTGAGATTATAGAGAAGAAAAATGAAGAAGAACTTATGGACTTGGTCCTTAAGTTAAACGAGCAATTGAAGGAAACAGAGAAGGATTTGGAGAAAGCAGTGCAGTCAAGGCAAAGTGAGTAGACCATCCAACCCCAAACTATAGTGCCTATAGTTTCAACAACAGTCCCTTCCACTATGGCAACTATTTTAGCACCAAACATTCCTTTGCCAACAGCCGCACCAGTGGAAGCAATAGGTACAACACAGGCAGGTACATTAACACAGAGCATGAAGGACTTAATTAAGTCAATGGAATAAATGAAGCTTCAAGTAACAAAGATACAAAAGGTAAAAGAGAAGTTCACTACTTTGGAGTAGAAATATCATTTGTCAAAGATAAATTATGCAAAAGAGAGAAGAAAAAATAAGAGCATGACAGAACAAATTAAAGCATTGGAGAAGAACCTAACTTTTGAAGAGCCTTTGACAGACATTAGGAAGATATTGTGGACCAATATCATTTATTCCATCAATGATATTTGGTCATCAATTCAAATTATTTTTGAACAGATTGATTTAGTAAAGCTTGCTCTTGAAGAAATTGAGAAGACCAGAGAAAAGTTGGGTAGAAACCCTAAGGAAGAAATCAAATTAATTAATTTTATGAACAGTAAAAGTAGGCAACAGTTAGAACAATCAGATATTGAGGATAAGACTGCGACCATCCTCAAACTAAAGAAAATGTTGACCAAAAGGAATCTAATGCAAGGCCTGGAATGTAGATGTCAAAGCATCCAGGAAGATATAGATGAGTTCATGAGAAAATTTGACATCCTAAGAATTAAAGGTCTCCCAAGCCCTTTAGTCATCAATGATAAGCTAATTGTTCAGATTGATTACATTGATAAATTGCATCAGCAGGCTGATAGTCAGGCTAGTCCATCTTCAGCCAAGGCATTACCAATAGGAAAAGTGATGCGACAGTTTAGAGAACCTATTTTTTATTAAACAGGAAGTAAAGCACTTATTCCTAGTACAACCCAGTTTTGTGAAGTACACAGAGGAAGATGAAATTTACAGGAAGCTGATAAGAACAAAAATACCAAAGGATGAGTGGTCGACCAACATGACTGACATCCTATAAATTTCCATGACAAAAGTGAGGTAAATAGAAATATTTACCACAGTAAATTTTGGTAAAAAGGATGAATGTTGGTGAATAGGTAAAGTGTATCAGATAAAGGTGAAAGAGTATCGGTTGAAAAGGTTAAATTATATGTCCAACACAGAGTTACTAAGGCAACAACAAGATGAACATTCGTAGAGCATGCCTCCAGCTCCTTCAACAAAAATAGGGATAGCAACAATCAATTCACTATCTGTTTCTATATTCGAGACCATCTGTCTCTATCTTTGTGTGTAGAGATCTTCTATATTCCTAGAATAAATCTCATTTAGTTATGAGATATTTTGATGTGAATTTTTTATAAATACTTCTTAATTCGAAGTATTAGGGGTGGATTCTATAACATTTCTATAACTCTAAACTATCAAGCAGAGAAAGATTTGTAATCAAGTCTAGATTTTTTGCTAGAAAAGGAATAAAAGTTGAGGACATTTCATCAGATTCACGTGCAGTCTAATAGCGATTTATGTGTTTTCTACATGCTTTAATGTTCCATGCATCTCAAAACTAAATGGTAAAATAGTCAAAGTATATCAAAATTAGCTTCATTGCTTTCTGCTATCAACAGTATGCCATTTACATGTTTTCTTCTAAACTATTTCGGTAAATGAATTCTTAATTTCTCCTCTATTCCTGTAGTTTTCTTTAATAAGTCCCTAGTATAGGATTCTTAATTGCCTTATGCTGGTTGACCTATCTTCCCCTCTTCTTTCTAATCCTAACTTGAGGATTCTTCATTGCCCTCTTGTTTTCAACAAAAAAACCATCCATTCAAGCCCTGAATTTGTTTTTACCTTGTTATCCTACCTGTTGAAATTCCACCTCAGCAATTTGACTTGATCCAGTGAATTCTCCCACGTTGACTCCATAGCCCAATGGCCTGAAGCCAGTTTTCCCATTTGTTTTAGAATTCCACCAATCTCAAACAAAACAACCTTGAACATTTATAACTAGCCTAAAAACTTTTCAAATAAAGCTAAATCATAAAGAGAGAGCCCTCTCTGAGTATAGATTGGCTAGATTTTGTACTTAAAAGATTGGTTTGTGGTTACCTCAGACCCCTTTCCTTCTTTCAATAACTTCTAACGAAAATTTGAGTGATAACATAGGGGCAACTCCACTGGGGAATGAACAATTCCTCAGTTGAAATAAATCTTTAAGAAAATGAAAAGTTTGATTTAAAGCATCTTAGAGGATTTTAGAAGTTATTTTGAAAAAGTTTATATAAGAAAAATCATAAATATTTGAAATCTAGCTTCAAAAAGGACTTGTTACACTAGGGCTAATCCTGATCCTAATCCACCACCTGTGTTTGAAAATCCCAACCTAATTCCAAGAATTCTTAGTAGACAAGAAAGTTCAGTAAGTCTTAGACCTTTGTTCAGATCACATTCCTGTCCTGTGAAGCGGATTTCCCTAGAAGATCTTCCTTTTGATTAACACTTTGAACTCTCTCTGTTCAGAACCTCATCTGACAGTGAATTATTAGACCTAGTCCAAGATCCAGAATTCCTCAGAGAACTTGAAATCCAAAGATCCAATCTGTCAATTGATCAATATCTACAGGATTCTACTCAGTCATTTCTTACCACCAATAGAACACCTGAACTTTCTGAGACTACTTCTCTTTCTGCTAGCTCATCATTATTCCCTCATTCATCTGAAATCCATTCCACTTCTCCTTTCATCCCTTCACCCCCTCTTCAATCTATCATCACTCAACATCCTACTACCACTTCTAGTTCCTCCTCTACAACACAAACACCTCCCATTACCCCAACTCCTGGTTCTACTCTCACCCAACCCAGAACAATGGCCAACAGATATGCTCCCCTAGTGTTACCTGCTAACCTAGGTGCAATGCCTCAAGACTATCAGTGTAAGATTACCACCTTTGATGGCACTGGAACCTACACTACTTAGCAACACACTAAGAAGATGGCTGATTACTTTGAAACATATGAGATAGACATTGTTGATGTCCAAATGAGAATTTGTGTTCAAAGTTTGTCTGGAGAAGTTAGAACCTGGTTTAGAGCCTTAACACCCAATAGTATAGATAGCCTGAGAACTCTCTACCAACAATTCTTGAACAAGTGGGAAAAAAGGAAAGACCCCCTTCAGATTTTATTTGAATATGAAAACCTTTGAAGGGGGCCCCATGAAACCGTCCAGGGCTATTGCACTAGATTTAATAGTGTTTATAGTGCCATTCCACTTGACCTTAGACCCCCCCTTGGTTTATCCCTGATCAAATTTCTTGATGGATTTGATTCAGACATGGATTTCCAGTTAAGAGAAAGAAATCCCCCCACTCTGGAAGAAATGCAAAGCGTAGCTATAAGTGTTGAGGCTAATCTACTTTCTAAAAGAGCTGAAGATAGAAATGAGAGAAGAATACCTACAAAAGATGAAAGTTCACCCTTTGAACAAAAGCTTGATGCTATTGTTAAAGGAATGGATAAATTGTTTGATAGAGTTGATACATTTGAAAGGAAATCTCCTTAGGATGGCCAGCAAGCCAATTCAAGGAGAAATCCTAATTTTAGGAAAAATCAAAATCAAAACACTAGTAAGAATATTCCTGACCAAAATATCAGACCACCATTCCAGGAAAACTATGTAGAAGTCTCTCAATCAGAAGACCATAAGAAAGACACTTAGATAAATTTAACGGGTCTAGAGGGGGAGGAAGAAGTATTTCTAGCTCAGGATGACCAAGAATCCCATGTGTTGCAACAATTTAAAACCCAAACAGGAGAGTCATTTGATTCAGACAGGGATATGACTCTGTTATTTTTTAAGTACATAAGAAGTATAATTTAAGAAGTAGAAAAATTACTAATAATCCTGAATCAACAACTCCTAATCAACTAATAAAGGGCAAAACAGGTCAAGTAACAATGACACTTCGAATTCTTTCAAGAATCAATCAAAATCCTTCCATCCCCACCATAGAAGATGTGTCTGATAACCGGCCCAATAATGAACAATCTTCCACTTCACTTCCCTCCAAGGAAATAGTGGAAGAACCTCAAAAGATCGCATGAGAGAAATCAGCAAAGGAAGTTCTAAATCATGAAATAGAAGAAAACATAGAAAAAATTTCTGCCAAAAACCCAAAGGTTCAAACTGACAAAACAACCCTATCCTTTAATCTAGGAGCAGAGGTAGTCAAGCTTAAAATTGTGGCTCCTTTGACAAAACTGGAAAAACATGACGTTTACAGATCTCAAATAAACAAATCACTATTGAAAATGTTGATTCTGTAAATCTCTTTGATGATTAGCCCAAGTTGATTTTTGGCCCTGAAGTAAATGGGTAACCACTAGAAGGAGGGATACCACCTTTCTATTCCAGTCTCAATATCCATGATAAGATTTTGCATAATGCCATGTTTGACTCTGATGCTTCTCATAATCTCATGCCCAAATCTGTTATGGGGAGACTCAACCTAGACATCACTAAACCCTCTAAGGATTTATTTTCCTTTGATTCCAGTCAAGTGAGATGTTTGGGTCTTATAAAGGATTTATGTGTTTCATTAATCCAATACCCTGCTAAAACTATACTTATGGACATAGTGGTAGCAAACATTCCACCCAAGTATGTCATGTTGTTGTCCAGATCCTAGGGTGTCAAACTTCAAGGGTCTCTATAATTAGACATGTCCTATGCCACTATATCTATTTTTGGACAACCCAAGAAATTATATAGAGAAACATTAATGAAATATGTAGTAAGTAGTCAGGAGAAGCCTCAAAACTTTCCCATTTACTCGATACATTCTGATATGGATTCCTTTATTCTCTATCATGCTGAAAAAAATCCAGAAATTGATAATCCTAAAAATTTAGCAGCAGAACCAAAAGAAATTGAGAAAGAAGAAAGGTCAACTATTCAAATTCAAGAGATATCAAATAGCAAAGAAAAATAAGATGATGAAGAAAATCCAAAAACCTTAGCTAAGAAAGACTACACTACACCAAATACAAATTATGAACATGAAATTTTATGATATTTAGAATTTGATGGTTTAGTAAACAAACTAGGTGCAAGGGTAGATGTATGGGTCTATAACTTAGAGAATGATCATGCAAAAGGACATGCATATAGGTTGAATTTTAAATGTACAAACAATATGGCAGAATATCAAGCACTTGTTGGGTTGTGTTATATTCTTTCCACGACTAACCTACGTAGTGAACCGGGGGGTTAGAGGGGGGGCGG
>APFE030537086.1:19259-36452 GCA_000404065.3 Pinus taeda
CGCCGCGCCGATTGCGCAGCGGGGGGGTCACAGGGGGGGCGGCAGCCCCTCCTGTCTGGGGGGTTTGAGGGGGGCGGGTAGCCCCCCTCTACGGGGTTCGGGGCAGTGCCCCGAGAAAAAAAAATTTTGGACCCTATATTAGGTTGGGCGAACCTACCTATGGTTTTCATTCCACAGTTTTGGACTCAATGGTTTTCGGTCCATGGTATTGGATGCTTCGGCATGTATAAATATGTATTGTAACATTGAAAGGAATATAATGAAAAATCAAGCTGGTAGTCTCGGTTTTGAGATCCAGTGGGAATCTCTGTGTATATGTGTTTTATGTGTTATGCTCTCGCATTTTTATTTTTCCTGTGATTTAGAATTCGTATGCAGGTAATTTCTGTACGGGGTTAAAACCTACAGCACTCCTATTAGGCCTCAAGTTAATTAAAAGATTAGGAGCCATAAGAGTAATAATCATGGGAGATTCTGAACTGATAGTTAAACAAATAAAAGGCATTTACATAACCAGAGATCCTAGATTGGGATATTACAGAGGAACAATCATAGAAATCCTTAAAACTTTTTTAGAAACCCAACTTGTAACTATTCCTAGAAAACATAATAAGAAAGCTCATAGCCTAACTATGTTTGCCAGCACCTGCAAATTGCCTTTCCAGCCCAATCACCAATATACTATTGAGATTAGGCACAGGCTGGCCATACCAGATAATCTTAAGAACTGGCAAGTCTTTGATAGTGATAAGCAAATTAATAATTTTCTAACTTTAATTAAGGAATTTTCTAACCTTAATATAGATGTTGATACAGTTACTAGTTTTAACTAGACAAATGAGTTAGATATTAACAATCTGGAAGAGAATTCAATAAACATGCTTCACCCTACTAAATTCTCACAAGCAGAAATCAAAGACCTGAAACAAATGGAACTAGATGAGATAATTGAAGATGAAACAGACATTATAAATCTGAAGGATAATCATTTACCCAAAGGATTGACTCCTTTGGAGGATTTGTTTGACTCTAATGACATTCCAAAGAAACCTAAAATGGAGCCTTTAAAAGCAGACATTGAAGAGTATAACCTAGGGACACAGGATAAGCCCAAATTAATAATATTGTCAAAATCTTTACCTCCTGATCAGAAGCTAAAGTATGTAGAACTTATGAGGGAATTATAAGATGCCTTTGCCTGGAGTTACGAAGATTTGAAATCCTATCACACCTATATCATTCAACACACTATCCCTTTGAAAGAAAATCAAAAGCCCTTTAAGAAAAAACGCAGAAGAATTAACCCTATGTTATTATCATCAATTGAGAAAGAAATCAAATGCATGTATGAAGTGGGAATTATTGCCCCTATTAGATATTCAGAATTGGTGTCTAACCTAGTACCTACTAGGAAGCAAACAGGGGAAATAAGATTATGTGTTGACCTGAGAAATGTGAATAAAGTCTCACTTAAAGATGACTATCCTTTACAAAAAATGGACTATATACTATAAAGGGTAGTGGGTTCTTCTAGAATTTCACTTTTAGATGGGTTTTCAGGTTGTAACCAAATCTTAGTTCATCGTGATGACCAAGAGAAAACTGCATTCACTACACCATGGAGTACCTTCATGTATATTAAAATTTCCTTTGGACTAAGAAACGCAGGAGAAACTTTTCCAAGAGAAATGGACATTGCCTTTGCAAAAGAGATTCACAATTTTCTTGTTATATATCTTGACGATCTCACTATTTTTTCCAAATCAGATCAACAACACTTGGAGCATCTCAAGCAAGTTTTTCTAAAATGCAGAAAATATGGTATTTCCTTAAATCCAAAGAAATCATTATTCAGTTTAGAAGAAGGAAATTTGTTAGGTCACATCATTTCCAAAGATGGCATCCGAATTAACACCTCCAGGATTGAAGCTATTTTGCAAATACCTCAACCAAGAAATGTTAAAGAACTTCAGGAATTGATAGGAAAGATGAATTTTTTAAGAAGATTCATCTCTAACTTAGCTGAATTAATTAGATTATTGAATAACATGTTGAAAAAAGGTTCAACCATTAAATGGAAAGTTGAGGCTAAACAATCATTTGAAGAAATTAAACTAGCCTTAACTCAATCACCAGTCCTCACAAGTCCCAAATTTGAGAGAGACTTCATTATTTTCTCTTTTGCATCAGAACACACCATAGCTGCAGTTTTACTACAAAAGGATGATCAAGGATGTGAAAAACCAATAGCCATTTTCAGTAAGGTTCTCAGAGATGCCTCATTAAAATACAGAATAATGGAGCAACAAGCTTTTGCTTTGGTAAAGGCTATTAAGGATTTCAGGGTCTATATTTTGTACTCTCATGTAATAGCTTACGTTCCTAACGCTATTGTCAAAGACATCCTGACACAGGATGGAGTTGATGGCAAGAGGGGTAAATGGATAAATACTATTTTAGAATATTATATAGAGATAAACCTACCAACTTAATTAAAGGTCAGGGTTTGGCCAAACTTATGGCAGAAAAAGATTGCCAATCCCTAGACATCAATCTTATTGCAGAGCTGGATAAAGAACAGGAGATGGCGACTCCACAGATCAGCCAGTCCTTTTTAGATTCCTACTGGTATGCTAACATAATATATGTTTTATAAAACCTATGGGCTGCTCTAGGGTTATTCTCGACTAAAAGTAGGTTTTTGAAAATGAAAGCATAAAAAATTTGCATTATGGATAATACTTTGCTTTGGAAAAGTCATGAGGGAATTTTGTTGAATTGTTTATTAAAAGAAGAAGCTGACAAGGCACTCCTATAATTTCATGTAGGAGATTGTGGTGGACATCTCTACTGGAATTCAACTACTGATAAAATTCTAAGTGTTGGTTTTTACTAGCGAACCTTGTTTGCAGAAGTGAAATAATTTGTAACTTCCTGCCATAAATGCCAAATCTTTTAAGACAAAAGAAAATTGTTACCTTTACCATTGAAACCCATGTCCACAGAAAAACCTTTTCAACAATGGGGTCTTGACTTCATTGGATAAATCCATCCACCCTCTTCTACTCATCATAAATGGATCCTCACTGCAACCAATTACTTCACCAAATGGATAGAAGCTATTCCCTCTAGACAGGCCACCAATACTGTAATAATAGGTTTTCTAGAGGCTAATATTCTATCTAGGTTTGGTTGTCCTGACAAAATCATTACTGATAACGCTGCAGCCTTCAAGTCAAAGAACATGATTGCTTTCTGTCAAAAATATCATATAACACTTGGTCCTTCCACAGCTTACTACCCTCAAGGGAATGGACTTGCAGAATCTTCCAATAAAAGTCTAATAAATATTATCAAAAAATTATTAGAAGAAAATAAGAAAACTTGGAACAAAAAAATGACCAATGCTTTATGGGAAGACAAGCTTACTACCAATAAGTCCATTGGAACCAGTCCTTATGAGCTAGTGTATGGAATGGAGGCAGTGTTTCCCTCATCTTTAGGGGTTCCTGTCATGAAACTACTTCACGAAGCCCAAGTGGAACCAAGTGATATACAGAGGAGAATTAACCAGACCATCCATTTACAGCAAACCAGGGAGTAAGTGTACCAAAGATCCCAAGTATTGCAAGAAAAACTTAAGAAAATCTTTGACAAAAGGACCAAAGTAGAAGACTCTTATCTGGGAGATAAAGTGTTAAAATTGGATTCAAGAAGAGAGGACAAAGGGAAACATGGGAAGTTTGACTTCCTATGGAAAGGACCATATATAATATATGCCTTCAGAGGAAATAATGCATATTTTCTGAAAGAGTTAGATGGTACAAAGATTGAAAGTGGACCAGTCAATTTTCAAATGTTAAAGCAATACATTGACCCCATTTACTAATTTTACAAGTTCAGTTGTACATACTATATCCTTTATAATGTTCAGTGTTGATTGGATGGTAAAAGTTTTGAAGTTGAAGCCCGAAGAGAAGGCCCTAAGCTTCAGAAATATTACTGACATAGATACCAATAAAATAGCAGGGAAAAGGAAATTACAGATCAAAATCACAGTCTTTCAAGGGCCATTGGTCTACAATTATTGGCTTTCCACCAGGGAAATACATCACCAAGTGGAGCCACTGTTAGGTTCCTATACCAATAGGTGTCAAATATCATGATTGACTTGGTTTAGCTCTAAAATATGTACATACCTTTGCTTTCTGCAAATATTTTTCATGTTTGTAAAAAATCAAAAAATTAAAAAAACGTAAAGAGGGTATGCCCTAAAAAAAAATCAAAGGGTAAAAAGAATAAAGAAAGGGTCAGAAAAAATGAAATAAAATGAACCCCAAGGAAAAATTAAAAGATCATGAAAGTGTGCCAGTCTAAATGCCATTGCTTTACTTTTGTGTAATAAAGGTTCTATGCAACTTGTTACTTAGGCCACAATCCATGGTAACCCAATAGTTTAACCTTGTTTAATCCATGTTTCAATTTCATGTTTATAGAGATAGAGATTAAAATCTGACCAAATTGTTTAATCTTGGCATATGAGTAGATAGGTAGACTGAATAAAATAAGCTCAACAGTTTAATCTAAGCCCTTGGATGAAATAAGTGTAGATTTAGATAGATTGCTATGTAAAAGAAAAGAAAAGTTTGATAGGGGTTTTCCAGTTTAAGTGCACCCTAATAAAGAAGTAAAAATGCTAGGTTAAGTAGGTAGGGTAAGTAGATAATTGGTTGCAAAACAATGGTGTGATGAATGGTTAAGTTTAATGCTTTACTATTTTTTCTTTCATCACTTAGACAAAGCATGGAGCACAGTAAAGACATCCTATCAAGAATTCAAAGTCAAATTAATTAATTTCCTCACCCTTTTCCCCCGTAATTTTTACTAATTTCCCCTAAGTACTAAAGGCACCTATAACAAGTTAGAGGGGTGCAAAGCATTTCTCTAACTTTTGGAGGGACTGGAGCCTTAGCCCAATAATTTGAAATACCTAAAGTACTTAAATCCCCTTCATCAATGTTACCCCTCCATGAAGTCATTCATTCCCTTTATAAAGCTTTTCCTAAGTAAAATCATATTTTACTTAGGGAAATTAAAACATTATATCTCAAAACCCTCATATTCTACTAGCCTAAGTCATGAATGTTGTATGATGAAATGCTTTTGGAAACATTTTAACTTAGTGCATATTCATACCTACTAAGTCATATTAACCATTAACTTGTATGATTATTTAACTCCCGAAAAATCAACCATTACCCGTATTATTATTAAAAACCCAAAAATATATATATCCCGCCCCGCGGTTGCGAAATAACTTTAATAAATTTGATAAATGGGATTAATTAGTCAACCCATGACTAATTAAGAACCCCTCCCCCGCCATGAAAATAAAGGATTAATTAAAACATCTGGATTAATTAATAACTATTGACCAATCACATCACCCCTGATGTAATTAAATCCCTTTTCATTAGCATCAGGCCCCCTCCATTAATCATCAGTCACTTTCCAATCCCTGACCACTGCCCGATCAAATCTCCTATCCAACGGCTACCACTCATATCGTGTGGGCCCTTTGGTCAGACGTTAAGCACGTGATATGAGCGGTTTTCCAAAAATCATTGATGCTACGTGTCAATTGATAAATGGAATCACGCAGACCTCCCTCAATACCACCAACCTCCCATAAGCAGTGCGATGAAACCCACTTACCACCTCCCACAAACGATAAAATGTCACATCATGAAGTTGACGCCATCTCTCTTTGTCGCTAACCTGCAAAAATATTGACTTTACATAAAAAAACAAATGTAATCTATTCTTCGTCCTTTATCCAAAAAAATGCCATGCATGCATGCAACACATCCAAAATCAACCATCTCATCCCCCAACTATCAACCATCTTGAACATTGTCATCCAACACCACTCCAGTCCACTGTGTGCATCCTGCGAACGTGAACATCATAGCCAGTTGCCCGGGAATAGGTATTTACCAGATTTTCTCACGGAAACCATATTGAATACTGAAATTCCTCTAAAATTTCTTTAAAACCCAAAGTTTTCAGCTCAATTGAGTTGTTAGCTTAGTCCAAAACTTCCTAGGCACCTTTGTTTTAAACAAATTTCATTGAAAATCCTAGTTTCATCACTGAAAACACAAAAACCAGGGACGGAAACCCTGGTGGCCATTAATGTAGCTCCAATCACTACTCCTCATAGGGACTTGGACTACCTTCCCTTAGCAAATAAAGACTTCCAAATAAAAGACCTCCAACCTGAAAAATGCCCCGTGAAAGTATATTGTCGATGGCGAGATGATTACCTTAACAATTATGATACCATAGGACTTTGGGAATCAAATCTCCCAAAGTAATTATTCCCTTTTGTGCACATTTTCTTGGACATTATCCATCAATGTCATGCCAATTATAATCCTAACCTCAGAGTTTTAATGTCCCCTGACCAGTCAGTCTTGTTTACAATTATTGTTGATTCAATTAATGAAATGTTGCAGCTTCAGCCCGGCCAGAACCTCACCCCCATTTCCATTGCAAAATTACTAGAAAAATCCACCAAAATGTCTGGTTTTGAACTCAGCCATATTTGCCATACTTTCATGGATAAGAATCATATACCCAAAGATCCCCCTCCCTACCTAACAAGTTTCTTCACTGATATGGGAAAAGATATTGTTAATATGGTTGTTGGCATTCTGGGTTTCAATACTAGTGAGTTTGTTGATGAATTGACCCTAGCTTTCATGACTATCTTCACCCCTCGTCAGCCTCTTCCTACCAAATATGACTATGTTGCATTCATAGCTGACAAAATCCATGACCAATTCATGAGGCTAGAGAATGAGAGAGTGTTCAAGTATTCTACAGTCCTGTATCACCTCTTCCTTTACTATCAAATTGACAAATTCCCATTCTCTGTGCATAAGCTTGATACCAAAGGTAACCCTAGGTCAGTCATTTTCTGGACCACTATTTTTCACCACTAACCCTCTTCTCCCTATTCATATATATATTTCATTGATTAGTTTTTCCATCTTATAACTACCATGCTAATAGGAATCCCCTCCCCCAGAATCAATGATGACATCAAAACAATCCTTCACTTGTCAAAGCAGTATAGGATAGGTGATTGGTACTTATACCATAATCATATTGAGATCAGAGTCTATGTGTGTGAACTGCCTCCCTACAAATTGCCCAAGTATGTCCCCATGAGAATATTTTCCCTGGAGTACTATAGGCAAATAATCAACTCTGATCAAATCCACTTCATGAAAGAAAAGAAGGAAGCCTAGCTGAGACTCAAAGATCACTTAGGCCCATTTGTGTGCAACAACAGAAAAGCAGGGCAGGAAGCATAAGAAATCATAGAAATGAAGATGAATTTAAAGAAAAGTTTTGTTTGGACATATGATCCTCACAGTTTCATCTGTGATAGAAGGATGAAACACTAGTTTTCACCCTACATCCATCATAGGATCTCTGAAATAGAACAATATGCCAATTTAAATGAATGGAGGCAAGGGAAATTGGTAGAACAAGATAGTGATAAAGTTGAAATTGAGAATGTGATGAAACATTTGGAGAAGATACTTGACCTAGACTCCTTTGTACAGGTGCCCATAGAGTCTTCCCAAAGGCCAACATAGGAACCCAGTGCTCCCACAACAGAACCTTCACAAAGGCAAAAACCAAGTTCGTCTACATCAAAACAACTAGAAACAATAGAATAGCCAAAGAAATCAATGCATACTGAAATATATGTAAAGTTAGTTCCACCACAGTCACTACCAGCTCAAACAAACATGGGTAATCCTCCAGTGCTACAGAATCCTCTAAATGAGGAAAGAAACTTAAAAAAGAGAAAGGGAAGTAGCTACCCCTTCTAGCAGACCCACAGATCAAACCTTTTCTAAGAGGCAAAGGATGAATCCTTATTCAAAGGAAGAATTCATTAGAGAGACTACAGAAAGCATAAGGAGGGAAGAAATAGATAGCTTACAGAATTTCCCAATAGATGGGACACCCCCTAGTTCACACAAGCAGGTACTAGAAAAGCAACCCAACACAGAAGTATCATCTTTCAGATCTTCTTCAGAGAAGATTATAGATATAAAAGGGAAGTTTAAAGAGATCAAGACAAAGAATGAGCAGCTAAAGGCCCAAGCCTATGCTCAATATTTAAAATGTCCCCCACAAACCAGACTAGACTGATGTCATCCTTTGATATCAAAGAAGGTAAAATGCATATGAGTTTCCTGAAGCGCATAATGCAGTAGCCAAAATCCTTGGCAGATTATCTCAAAACTAATTTTGAGGTTTTTGCTAAGGACATCCACCCTATCGACCAGATTGAACTACACAAGAAAATGGGTGAGATGGTCTACTCAACACTGACCAACAAAGCAATGATGGCTCATAGGTTGCAAAATTCATTGAGCAACACTACAACCCAATTGCAGCTAGAGAAATCCTCCTCACATGCAAAGGATAATAGAATAAAATCATTGGAAGAGTTAGTAATTGAGTTGGGTCATGACCCAAAGGATGTAAAGGTAGCAGAAAGCTTAATCAAGAAGAAGAATGATGGCATAGTTGTACTTAGAAAACAACTGAAATTGTCACCCCTCATACACCCTGAAACTACTAAGATTATAGAGAAGAAAAATGAAGAAGAACTTATGGACTTGGTCCTTAAGTTAAACGAGCAATTGAAGGAAACAGAGCAGGAATTGGAGAAAGCAATGTAGTCAAGGCAAAGTGAGTCGACCAACTAGCCCCAGAATATAGTGCCTATAGCTTCAACAACAACCCCTTCCACTATGGCAACTATTTTAGAACCAAACATTCCTTTGGCAAAAGCCACACCAGTGGAAGCAACAGGTGCAACATAGGTAGGTACATCAACACAGAGCACAAAGGACTTAATTAAGTCAAGGGAAGAAATGAAGCTCCAAGTAACAGAGCTACAGAAGCTAAAAGAGAAGTCAACTACTTTGGAGAAGAAATATGATTTTTCAAAGATAAATTATGCAAAAGAGAGAAGAAAAAATAAGAGCATGATAGAATAGATTAAAGCATTGGAGAAGAACCTGACTTTTGAAGAGCCTTTGATAGACATTAGGAAGATATTGTGGACCAATATCATTGATTCCATCAATGACATTTGGTCCTCAGTTCAAGTTATTTTTTAACAGATTGATTTATTAAAGCTTGCTTTTGAAGAAATTGAGAAGACCAAAGAAGTGGTGGGTAAAAAACCCGAGGAAGCAATCAGATTAATGAATTTTACGAACAGTAAAAGCAGGCAATAGTTAGAACAATTATATATTGAGGATAGGACTGCTACCATCCTCGAAATAAAGAAAGTGTTGACCAAAAGGAATCTGATGCAAGGCTTGGAACGTAGATGTCAAAACATGCAGGAAGATATAGATGAGTTCATGAGAAAATTTGACATCCTAAGAATTAAAGGTATCCCAAGCCCTTTAGTCATCAATGATAAGCTAATGGTTCAGATTGATTACATTGATAAATTACATCAGCAGGCTAACAGTCATTCTAGTTCATCTTCAACCAAGGCATTACCAACAGGAAAAGTGTTGTATGATGGTTTAGAGAACCTCTTTTTTATTGAACGTGAAGTAAAGCACTTATTCCCAGTACAACCCAATTTTGTGAAGTATACAGAGGCAGATGAAATTTACAAGAAGCTGATAAGAACAAAAATACCAAAGAATGAGTGGTGGACCAACATGACTAACATCCTATAAATTTCCATGACAAAAGTGAGGTAAATAGAAATATTTACCACAGTAAATTTTGGTAAAAAGGATGAATGTTGGCGAACAGGTAAAGTGTATCAGATATAGGTGAAAGAGCATTAATTGGAAAGGTTAAATCAAATGTCCAGCACAGAGTTACTAAGGCAACAACAAGATGCACATTCATAGAGCATGCCTGCAGCTCCTTTAACAAAAACAGGTACAACAACAATCAGTTCACTATCTGTTTCTATATTCAAGACCATCTGTCTCTATATTTGTGTGTAAAGATCTTCTACATTCCTAGAATAAATCTCATTTAGTTATGACATATTTTGATGTAAATTTTGTATAAATACTTCTTAATTCGAAGTATCAGGGGTGGATTCTATAACATTTATGTAACTCTATACTATCAAGCAGAGAAAGATTTGTAATCAAGTCTGGATTTTTTGCTGGAAAAAGAATAAAGGTTGAGGACATTTCATCATATTCATGTGCAGTCTAATAGCAAAGAAGTATTCTATCCTTGTGATTTATGTATTTTCTACATGCTTCAATGTTCCATGCATCTCAAAACTAAATGGTAAAATAGTCAAAGAATATCAAAATTAGCTTCATTGCTCTCTTTTATCAATAGTATGCCATTTACATGTTTTCTTCTAAACTATTTCGGTAAAGGAATTCTTAATTTCTCCTCTATCCCTGTAGTTTTCTTTAATAAGTCCCTGGTATAGGATCCTTAATTGCCTTATGCTAGTTGACCTATCTTCCCCTCTTGTTTCTAATCCTAACTTGAGGATTTTTCATTGCCCTCTTGTTTTGAACAGAGATACCATCCATTCAAGCCCTAAATTTGTTTTTACTCTGTTATCCTGCCTGTTGAAATCCCACCTTAGCAATTTGACTTGATCCAGTGAATTCTCCCAGATTGACTCCATAGCCCAATGGCCTGGAGCCTAGTTTGCCCATTTGTTTCAGAATTCCGCCAATCTCAAGAAAAACAACCTTGAACATTTATAACTAGCCTAAAACCGTTTCAAATAAAGCTAAATCATAAAGAGAGAGCCCTCTCTTAGTACAGATTGGCTAGATTTTCTACTTAAAAGATTGGTTTGTGGTTACCTCAGACCCCTTTCCTTCTTTCAATAACTTCTAAGGAAAATCTGAGTGATAACAATTTCAACTTTAGGCATTTCTAGAGTATCTTCCTCTACAATCTCTTCAATTCTTCTGGGCTAATTCACTAGTTTTCCTAACCTTAGTTGGATTTCCTACAGCGACACAGGAAATTCCTGTACACAGGAATAGAAATTTCTTGCAGTGACTGTGGTGCAATATAGTAGATAGGAAAAGTGGGATAGGTGACAAATCCATTGTTGTGAGCAAATTGAATGGTTTTATTATTGGGGTTAGACACAAGTTCGGCAGGAAGTTGTGTAGGACGAGGTTGATTTGGTGGGGTAGGAAATTGAAGTTATTGTTATTAAGGTTGAATCATTTGTTGTTGCCTGGGTTGCGGAGGATAAAAGTTTTGAGAAGGAAAATTCTGGGTGGTAGGGTAAGAAAAGCTCCCTTGCCTAGGTTGTTGTGGAGGTCAGGTCTGCCAGGGCATTGGAATATTCCACATCAGATTTTGATTATAAGGAACTTGAAAATGTGACTGAGTCATACCTGTAGAAGGTGGTTGCCATGGTCTTTGACGTGCCATTGCATAAAGTGCATTGGAAGCTCCTTGATCTGCTAGATATGCTTCTTTGATTTCACAAAGTGAAGGGCATTGATCAATGGAGTGTTATTATTCATAGATTCAACATATCTCTATACTATCTGCAGGACATTCCCTCAATGCATGCTTCTTCATGCATTTCAAACAGAACATGGCCAGGGCTTTTTCTAGTTCCTCCTATTTTTTCTTATTTCTTCTTAACTTGCAAAACGTCCAATTGAGAAGATAATTTGCTAAGAATATCAGTCTTAAAATTTTCAAATAAATTACCCATTTTAGCTCTGCTTACTCTAGCTCCAGCAACTAAGTTGACAAGCCTGGAAGCAGTATCTCTTGTTCCTCCTCCAATTTTACAATTTCCTCTTGAATATCAACGACATATCTCACATACTTAATCATACCCAACTTTGATATGTCACCTACTCCCATCAGATTCAAAATCTCCAAAGATTCTGGTGTGATTGTTCTGAGCAAAATTGTTCTTTTAGTATCCTTGCTTAGTTGATTCATTTTAGACCTCTCAAGATTGTACTGAAATCTCTCCACCAAGTCCTCAAGACTCCCCCCCCCTCCTTCTGATTCATGCCAAAAATCTCTTCTCTAAGGTCCCTAGTCTTGCAATAATCTTGATACTTTCTTAAAAATACCTTTTTCATTTCCTCCCAGGTTGTAATGGAGTTTGAAGCCAACCCTATAAACCACCTGAGAGTCACATCCTTCAATGTTGCAGAAACAACTTAAGCTTTTGATCATTGGAATAATAGTCCTAGCCCCTGCATAACACATCGAACTCGAATAAAAAGGAATCAGGATCTTCGCTAGGAACCCCACAAAAGTTAGGCAAGGATGAAGGATGAAAATTCTTCATCTGAGTAGCTCCACTAGTCTCCCTGATACGAAATTCGAATGTGACCAGTTCTTCTTCCTTCCCATCGTATCCATCCATGTGACCAGTCCCCTCTTCATGAGCCATTCTGGACCAAAAGGAGGTGGGGGTTTTGTGAACTACAAATCCTATGGAATCAATGGTTTGGAATTCTGGTTCTTCAACAAGATTGCCAAGGAATTCCTTTTCAGGTTGACCACTGAGTAGAGATGTTGTCTTCCTTGTGACAGGAGATTCAAAATGGGCAGCAACAGAAGATTTTCCTACAGAAGATGCTATAGTATAAGTAGGAATATGTTAGGGGCTCTTTTCAGGACCACAGACCTCCTAAGTGAACTCTTCTTCTCTTGCTACCTTATATCTTGCAGACTTCCTTTTCCTTGTAAGTGTATTAGTAAATGAAGTGGTGCTCACACCACCACAAAAGACATTTGTGGATGTTGGACCCAATAATCTACTATGAAAACAAATTCAGAAGGAACTACTTACCAAATAATCAGGACACAGCTTTGGCGAATTTTTGACCTCCTCTGGTGCATGGGCTTTACCCTTCGTCTTACCACTTCGACTCCCCCAGTCCTGAAAAATTCCAAACAATGCATGTAATACAAACACACTTCAGTATTATCCCTTTAGCACCTCCCTGGAAATGGTGCCAAAATGTTGAGTCAAATTATAGCCTTATAATTTGATTAACATAAATCATCAAATCGAGCAGGTAAGCTTGTGAGATGCATGCAAATTATATGCAGGATTAACACTGTACGTGTTGATTAATCTAACTAGCCAATCACACAAAACGAATGACTCTTTCCTGCATCAATCACTTATCAGAAAATGCTATAGAGTGGATCAAACTTCCCTATAAAACTCTTAAGACTACTGACGATGATTAAGAAAAGATATAGAAATTAACTTACAGCAAATTCAGAAATTCGATCAACATTAGGAATCAAATCTTCATTAACTGAATTCCACACATGAACAGAAAACTAGTTCATTTAATCCAGTGCTGTTGATATATTAGAAAGAGTGCATTAGCTCTAAAAATAAATTATTACTACATAACATAAATAAAATGAATAAAGACTAAACTATGGGAGTTGTGAGCAAAGGGGGCCCTCCCTTACTCACAACCCCTTCAAATTAGAAGAGCTTGATTACCACAATAGATAAAACATATATCTTCATATTAATCTGAAAAATACAGTCGAGTATAATATCATACATAATCCATGCTGAAACCAACCCAACACTCTAACAACCCCTATCATCGAACCTAGGACAGAATTTATACATTTACAAAGCCCATATATGGCTCGAAATAAAGGAGACTACTAATCTAAGCCATCGGCTAGAACAACTATTACAAAATATCGATTTTAGCCATACTGGGTCTAATCCATGACTGAAAGCATGGATTAGATGAAACTCGTTACATGGGTGTAGATTTCCTCCAAACGGCCAATGAGAGAAGGCTTCTGAATCTGGGCAATGTTGTTGGATGATCTGAAACAGCCAATAGGATAGCAACCATATGTGATATATTCCCCACAAAACCCTTGTTCTCATTTGACTTAGATATTCGTGGAACATGGCTAACCGTCGATGTCGTTGCAGGAAATTTGTGCGGTTACAGGAAATCCGTAACTGCAGGAAATCCTAAGTGTTTGCAGGAAACAGAATCGCATAGTTGTCTGCAGGAATTATGGGCATGTTTCTAAATTAAAACAAATATGCACAAGACCTTGAGATTAGTTAGCATGGTAACTAAATAAAGAATAGCTAGTTAAGGAATAATCAAAGTTAAGGCAAAAGACGCTTTTTAGTGTTAATTTGCATACCTTCAGCGTACAACACCATTTTGGAAAAACATAAGTATTATAACAAAAATAGACATAGTACGGGTTAAAGATAGTTCAAAATGGGAGAGTTAAAGTATGGAAAAAGGTGTCAAAATCGGGCAAAACCAAACCCCAACACTACCAAGTGCATCATTTCATCATAGGTATCATGAATCAAAATTTTTTTCATATGCATATTTGACCCAATTGTGAAGCATACATTCTCATCATACCTTAGGGCTTGCCTTTCCATCCAATATTACAGCTAAAAAATGACATTGAAACAATATACCATGCATATTACCTTGCAGTATTCAAATACTTGTGCACATTCTTATTTTACCTAGGCAGCTTGTAGCACTTTCTCACCTTTTCATCAGGGGCCTCTTTACCTTTTCTGACACTAGTTCTTCTTTTCCTGCACTAGCTATGATCCTTAAGAAGGATCCACTTATCACAACTTATTAGTAGGTTAGAAGAATCCAAATACTCAAATATACATGTAGGAAGTATAAATAATGATCAAAATAATAATCAGATCAATAAGTATAAAAAAATGAAAATACATAAAGGAACATCATAAATCGGGAAGTACTTATCTTCAACGAGAGGTAATCATATCCCTCTTGAAATGTCCTTCAAGATCCATCTCGGTCCATTTTCCATATAACAATGTTGCCTTCAATATTTCAACCAACTTTATCAACAACTAGGCCTAATAGAGACTATCCCATTTAGGGCTTCATCAAATATAAAGCATGTGCTTTAACATATTCACATTAGTCATGCTAGGGTTTATAGATTTCATATATAAAATATTTTCCATAAACAAAGGTTTCCTCCAAACCCTAACCTCATGGTATCCATCAAACCCTAATAAGAAAATTTCCTAGGGTTTCCCTCAAACCTAGAATTATTTTAAGTCTTCTTCATCCTCTCTTGTATCCACCAATGGTGTCATCATAAGGGTGTTCTTAATGAGTTTTCTTTAGCCCAACTCTAATACCATGTTAATTTCTCTTAGGAAATTTTTTTCTTTGATAATTTCATTTCTTTATTTAGACATTAAATTCACCCCATAACATCATAACATTATTCATATTTACATTATTATTTAGCATATGAAACTATGTAGAAGGAACAATATCATCATCATCATCATCAATACATTGGAACATAAAGGAACAATAGAAGAAAAGCATTCACACATTGAGACACCAGGATTGGTCGGAGACCAGGGAAAAACCCACTATGGGGAAAACCCTTTCAAATTCTTCTTCTTATTAGATTGTCATTGAATGATAGAGAAAAAGAGAGTAAAATGATCCATATCTTCATCCATTCAACTATCCATCAAAAATAAACCAACCAACATCCATGAAATGAACCCAACAATGCTCATACTCAAAACCTTGATTCAAAAGCCTATAATTAAATGTCACTGTCTACGACCAACTACCTAAAACTGCGGATAAAAATGTTGGACAACTAAAATTTCAACCTTTAAGTCTCATTCGCATGGAGGATGATTCATGGATGAGACTGAGAGATTCCAGTCACTCCCTCGAGCCTGTAAGCTAGCAACTGTAGTCAAAGTTATCATTTGTCAAGCCAATGACTATAACCTAGACCACTAGTTTCCAGTTGCATGGAGGATGACATGTGTGTGTGACTAAAAGGCTTTAGTCACACATATGAGCCTGCTAGTGAGTGACATCAGTTGATATCTCTCTATGTCATGCCTGTGACTGAGGCCCAAAATCCTAAAACAGAAATGTGAATTCTAGACCCTGCAATTTCTCATTGTGCGAACCAATTCTCCACAAACATGCCTCAGACCAGTGTGAGACAAAAACAAGAAAGAGAATCAAAGAATGATACATGATGATGTCCAAATGAGGTGGAGGTCACTTGTATTTATAGCCTTCCAAGGGTTTCCAATTTGTTTAAGGTCCAACTTGATCGAATATGCACACATGGATATATAATTAAAAAAAAACATTTTCCCTTGTCCAAATTTGATGATCTTTAGGTCAATTTTGGTCCTCTCAAAAAGAGTAATTCAATGCAATAATCATATCCATCAAATGATATATCCAAAGTGGAATTTTTCCCTGGCTTCTAATTTTAATAGTTGTTGTTTTCATTTTATTTTTTTTGTTGTGTGTGCTCCCATTGCTTTTAGGCCATATTTTTTAATATACTATAACTAAATGTAATATTTTTTAATTTCCAAGAAACATATGACACTTAGAGATTCATATTCAAGACAACAATTACAAGGGAAAAATTACTTTGGACATTTCTATATGACTTTCGTATTTTCTAAAACTAAAATTTATCTAATATTTTTTCACATTACTAATGAGTTTTCTTTATCTTATTTTGTTTTCATTAAATAGTTTTTACTTTTTTTTCAATTATAGTGTTCCTTTAAGCAATGGTTTCAGTGTAATATTTGTGAAAAGGAAAAAGTTATCAAATTCGAATGGTGTAACAATAGACATGGATGCTAGTGTGGACATAGGAATGAGCAGTACCATAGAAATAGATACTAGAATAAATGGAAACGATTAAATGCAAATAGGTAATTTTGCGCAAAATAAATCAACTTTATATCCAAATTTTCCTTTTTTCCTCTTTTTTTTTACCCATCTTAGTTTTTCTATTCTTTACTTTCTTTAAAAAAAACAAAAAAAAAATATTTCAATTCAATGGTTATATTTATAAGAAGAGCTTCGGCGTAAATCACATGAAAAAGACCTTTGTCGACGCGTTTCGAACCAACTAGAGTGGTTCATCGTCAGGACAAGTTGAAGAAACATATCTAGCCTAGCATGTTAAATAGACTAAGCAGAGACTCCAACGGCTACATAACGGCTAATTAACGGCTAATTTGGACTCTAAGGCCTGGTCAAAATTATATTAATAAATTTAATATTATTATTT
>APFE030537086.1:37439-51283 GCA_000404065.3 Pinus taeda
AAAATAAATAAAAATAGAACAAGAATAAAAATAACTAACTACGTAATACTAAATGAATGCATAAAATAATTAAAATCATATATGAATAAATAAATTAGAATAATAACTGAAATTATATATATAATTATTTATATGAAAAATGCAAATATCTCAAATTAAGTAGAATGTTAATATTAATAATAATACTCATAAACAAATGAAGGAGAATATACAATCGACCGCTATATATATCTATATATAAATTTATATAAAAGAGGAGGTCATACTATACGAACAGAAAGAAAACAACCAGGTAGAGCGACAAAGAGACACAGGAGGCGTAGGACAGGAGAAAAACTCAAGGAAACCCTAGATCAAGGCGGAAGAGGAAGAATCAAAAGGCATGAGGGGGAACGATGCAAGCACAACAGAAGAACAAAGGGGCGAGGGGGGGGGGAAGAAACACTAAGAAGACAGGGCGGGGATCCAACACCTACTTACCTTCCAGCCATCATCTTTGTTGAGATTGTTAGGCCTTTTTTCTATTTCTATAGCTTCCCTTAACTTACGATGATGGAACTGAGCCACCTTGGCAATAACCGTGGCCTCCTCTATACAGACATGATGCCTGGTCTTGTCCACATGCTCTGCTAAGGCTGAAGACTTTGTTCTCCCATGTCTCAGGTCAGTTGCATGCTCGCAGATTCTTTGCTGGATGGAGCGCCCTGTTTCTCCTATATAGGGCGTCCCACATGAGCAAGGAATCAAATAAACACCCTTCATGTCCATAGGGTTAACAGGATCTTTCACCGACCGAAGGGAATTACGAATGGTTTTGAGGGGCCTGAAAGTTGAGGGAATATCAAACCTTCTGAGGATCTGAGCTATCTTGTCTGTGGTCCCCTGGATATATGGAAGATGGACCCCTAAATGGCATTCCTTAGGATCTTTCTTCTTAAATGCATTTCTAGAGGCTTTAAGGAAAGCTTTCCGACCTAGGTGCCTACTATATCCATTTTCCACAAAGACATCAATGGTTATAATTAGAAAAAAGGACATTGAGTCGATGTCATTTTTTATCGAAGATATCAATAACAATATAACTAGAAATACTTTTCATGGTGTTGTGTTGGTCATATATCAAACATTTTTTAATAAGTTAAAAGAAATATTCTATGCAAAATTAACAAATAAGAAAGTATAAATGACAATAACATTTCTTCTGTCGATATCATTAATAAAAAAAACATGACTCAAAGTTTATTGCAAATGTTGGTTTTTCTATTAAAGATTTTAAAATTATTCCAAAGCATAAATAAGATAGTGGTGATTGTGAGAAAAAAATTGTCTAAATAGTTTTAGCAGCGTAGAAAACATTTGTCCTACTGTGTATACTATTGATTTTTTCTAAACACGACAATTATAAATCTGTGACACAATGACAATGCCTTTCCAATAGGCACAATTGCAGCGATTGTAATTTCAACAATGAAAACAACAACAGAATATATTCTAGAAATAATAGCTGGTAATGGAGAACAAGACAAGGCTACAGTAGTTTTTGTCGTATTTAAAAATTTTATTATTACAAAGTTAATTGAAATTAAAAATAAGTTATGTATACATAGGTCTGTATATTTCAATGTTTGGGAAAAAAATTATTCATCATCTATTGTGCAATTTCCATATATTTTTTATAAATGTTCCATATGTAAGTACATGATAATCTTGTTTCAACATGTGTTATAAATCAAAGAGATTTGCAACAAAATATTTTTTCAATGATATTGTTAAAAAATAAGAAAATGTTTTCCCAACATCACAGTCAACATTCATTTGTGCACTAAACATGGGAATGAAAGTTCACAGTCTAAGAAAGTTGCTTTCCTTTCCAAGTGGAATATGCACATAATGTTACATCATATTGTTTAAATAGACATGGATAAAAAACAAAAGATAAGAAAGACATTTGATTTCATGTTACTAAGTGTATGTGTTCTATATTAATTTTATAGCATTTTCGAGGACATTTGAAATTTTTTAGCATATATACGATGTCATTCGAAATTGTATGTGTAAAATGCAATACTCCAATAACAACTACTATAACTATAAACAATACTATGATTTATTGCACTACCTGCAAGAAACACTCTAGTTCACTTTATTTTGATCATCTAAATTACATTATACATCCAACTGATAGGACTGAAAAATAGTGTATTCTAAGGGGCATCAAACTGGAAAAAGCATTACCTGCATAATGACAAATTTCCTATGACCAATATTGTGCAGAGAAAATAGAGACTCTTGAAATATTGAGCAACTTTGAATTACATGGTACATGTACATTAGACCATCAAAACATAGTTGTACCTATAAACTAACAAGTTTCTTTGTTTACATTGCTAAGAAATTCAGTAATGACATAGTGTTCACTCGTTGCATTTCCAGGCATCCTAATACCTCTTTTTTTTACTAGAGATTTGCAATCTAGTTCTTCATTGTCAATCAATACACTATACTCATGCCAACAAGATTAGCAATCTACTCATCACAAAAATATGATGATTTTTTTCTACCAATGCAAATGTTACTATGACATTGTGCATAAACATAATCCGATGAACTATTTGTTTTGTTCTGACTCTATGTTTTGTATTAAGTTATGTCGTTTTTTTATTTTATTTTCTTTCCCTCATTATCATTTTTTGCATTTTTGTTCTTAAATTATCAAATTTGCAAGCTCTGTAACTACTCAATCTCAGTGACATTCCTTTAGAATAATGGTCTTCTCTGTTTACAAATTCAGTATTTTTGTCCTACTTAAATAACTATTCCATACAATATTTAAACAAATATCCAAATAACTCGTCATACAGAGCTCAAATAGTTTTCTAAATTGATATAACTTATAAAACATATTGCATTTATACATAGATATCTAACCCATAATAGTCTGATATGTTTCTTGTTGTTAACTTTGTCGACAATATTACAATAAATAGCCATTAGCATATATTGAGTTTCAAAATCTTTTAGGCAAATAGAAAAAAAAAAATATCTCTATTAATTAACCATTATTTCTGGGAATTAACGATTGCAATAATTATGCTCTTGGAGTCGAGAACTAATTCATTTGTTCATGATTTGCAATAACTCTTCTAATAACATTCTTACGGTATCTAGTTCATCTTTGAGATGCCTAAGTTTTTATTGAAGTTTTTATTTTATGCATTAACATCAAAATATGTTTGCTAAGCATTAAGATATATTACTTGAGCATTAAAATATCTTCGCTTCCTACATCTACATCTTCCTTTGTGCCCCTACCATTGTTTCTTTGAGCCATTTCTTCGATGTTGGTAACAAATGCAAAATACAATAAACAAACTATAAAGCAATACCTTAAAACACTTAACAGTGTTAGAGCAAAATGAACATTGACAAATTTCATTTACATGCAACAAGCATATCTATATTGCACAAGAGGAAATGATTCATCTAAATCACGAATTGACATTTAAGTTCTGAAACGACATATAACTACTATAGATTTCAATGATAACCATTAACTAGTAATCGTTATCAATATAGATAGTACTGATCTACCTGATCTTTAATCAGAAAATATTGTAGTAAAATTTATTAATTTAAATCATATATGTTTTACTTAAATTCCAATTTGACATAGTGCAATTAACATGATTATGTTTCATGCTTAATCCAGATTACATCTTTACAAATCATTGTCAACATACTATTTTATTAAAATATTAAATCGCATTCTATTTTCATTAACTAAAGCTCTTTTTCCAATAAATAAAAGTATTTTCCATAGTTATTCACCAAACTAACATGTATCTAGTAGATTTACTATGTAGATTTTCCATGCTACCAGCCAGCTTTTACTTTGTAAAAGCAATTTTAAAACCCAGATTTCAATTCACCACATAAATTCCTTTTGTTCCCTTCTCACATTATGTGGATATTAAATCAACTATGCTCACTGAAATAAGTAAATTACACAGTTGGACATGGTATTCCAATGTTTGTGTCTCATTTATGCCTCACTATCACTTCCAACTACCCAAACAAAATCTGTAGTAATAACGTAATAAAATATATTATAAATGCTAATGTTATACTACACAAATAATTATTATAATATGTGATATCAAATTTGATAAATGAAAACTCATACTGCACATTAGATTGAACTTTTCTACAGCCAAACTCGACACTTACACATCACTTGCCAGAAAAAATATACAAAATCCTTTAATGTAAAGTGCGAGCATTCGCAAAACCAATGCTTGAAAGCTTCCTCCACACAATAGACTATCACATACCATAATAAATATTGTGTTAAATGATTCAATTTTCTTCAAACTATGCACATGTATTTTCTAATTGACTATTGATATTTGACAATATGAAGATATGCAATACTTATAAGAAGAGCTTCGGCGTAAATCACATAAGAAAGACCTTTGTCGATGCGTTTCGAACCAACTTGTCCCGACGATGAACCACACTAGTTGGTTCGAAACGCGTCGACAAAGGTCTTTCTATGTATTCACGCCAAGCTCTTCTTATTAAACTTGACAATCACGGAAGTCTCAATCTACATATCAATACTATAATTACAATATTTCAAAATAAAATACGGAATATTTAATACTAAAATATTAGCAATAAAAAAATTTATTTATAATTAAAATATTTTCAATAATATCGTATCGGTCCACTATGTGTCTCGTGTTATGGTGAACAACAAATATAAATGCCTTCAATGCAGAGACCAAAGATACACAAGTCTGCACAATGAAATCATGAAAGCTTTCTCATTGCAAATAACCATAAGTAAAGCTTCTACTTAATGTTTTGATCATTGATGTCATTACAAGTCCTTTTCATTCTAGAATAATCTAACCTTCTCTCAATTGAGTAGTGATATTGAGAAATATGAAAATTTGCATCATTTATAGCTAAAATGTTGTGAATAACAAATATGCATTATTCAGTACCAATAACATTATCAATAACATCGTACCAATAACATTACCAACAACATTATTTTAGTAACTTGACTTTGACTCGATATTGTCAATCTCAGTTTTGATTAGTGGTACATACACAACATAGTCCTCGGCATTCACATTGCCATTGTGCTAACGTTCATTGTTCACAACTGGTTGTGTCAATATCTGCACATCAATCTTCCACACAATGATAAATTTTTATAATTCCATTATATAATTGCAAGGAAATGCATAAATGTACGTACAGTCCTAATGGTTGTAATGATTAACTATTAATACATTTTAACTATATTCACTATAATCATTAACTATACCCTTTTGTTATAATAATAAATAACTATGTATTTAGCAAATGCAATCAATCGAATAAATTTGTAAGCATAATTAGGGACACCATAAAATAGTCTCAATACTTACAGTAAGAGCACCAATGTTTTATATTATATGAATAAAAGGATAGGATGTATCATAAGTACTTGTGTTGGTGGAATCTAGCTCACAATGTTTGTGGACGAAGTGTCTCCACACATAGCGTACATCAAAGAAGTTGTGCAAATGTTGTTGTGCAGAGCAAGGATGAGCTAAGACAAAAGTGTGGGAAAAATGAGGACCCCACTTAATTAGCTATAGAGATAGGTAGATACACATCATGTATTACTAAAGTATTAGCAATAAGCATATAACTCCATGTTACACAACATTTTGTCACTATCCTTGTACTCCCCATTCCCTGATCCTAGAGGACCTCTACAGTGAACCCCGCATGCTTTGCCTTCATGAAAAAACTCCCATTGTGTCCCTCTTCATGAGTATATCATTTCCCTTTTGCACCATTTCCCCTAAAACTTCTGTTTTTCCCAGTTTACAAGACCGGTGCTAATGGCCTTTGTCTCCCCTAAGCCGATGTGCAGATATTATCACTACTCCTCACGCCAACAGGAGTGGTTGAGCTATGTTCCAGTCATGCCGGTCCTATTATGGAAAGCTTTCTAAATTAGAGCCGAAGCTTCTAGCTTTAGAAGCTTCGTAACGAAAGTATGGTAAATGGTTTGGCTGGATGAGGTCGAGGATGATAGTTTGGGATCCTTTCCCCTATAATGATGGAACTACCTCAAGGGATAAGTCCTCCCATGAGAATAGGATCCTTCTCCCATCCATATTGCCTATATAAACCTCCCTTCTTCCCAAGCACAAACTAGTCCTAGTCACAGTTGATAGCTTTTGGCTGAGTGTGAGTTTTATAGTTGCAAAGTGTTGATGCTATTTTGGGGTAGACAAACAAGCTATTACTAGTTGTAGATATCTAGTTGTGTGAGGGAGATGTGTGTTTTTTTTTGTAGTAAAGCCTAAAAGGAAAATCTTTTAAACTATTTTTTTTTGAAGTCATCATGGAATGCTAGCAGAAGTGTGTGGGAACCTGGTCTTGTCAGAGGAAGACTGCAACGTTAAGACAAATGTTTGTAATCTTTCTTTGATGTTAATATATGCAACTATCGATTGATTTCCTACATGTTTTGTAATATTACATATTTATGTCTTAATGTTTCTTGACTTGTTAAGTAGGTTGAATTCCAATTTGTCTATTATTATGTTTGTGTGTTGTTGTTGTTTACTTGTTTTAGGATCTTAAAGAAGGAAGCGATGGATTACTGGAGCAAGCAAGTGAGGACATCACCAAGTAGGATAAGCAACCAAGAGGTAGGCCCTCTTGATTGATTCTAACCTAAGGAAATCTTCCATAGAATGTATATGTTGCAACTAGACCCATTACCAGGCTAGAGAAATTCATTCGTGTCCACACTTATATTTTACTTCACCACAAATTGGTGACTCCACTAGGGAACCCAATCCTTTTGTTTGTTTTTGATTTCATGATTTCATGAGAACTTTTCTAGTTTCATGTTTTCCCATTGGGTCTATTTCTTTTCTCCTACTTACTAGCCTAAGTCTAAAATTCATAGTAGCAGATCTGGTCCCTGTTTTGAATTTTTTTTTTTTCCTTAGTTACCTCGGCCAGCAGGCTTAATCCACTAACAGTCACACCAACCAGCGTGAATTGTTGAGGAATAGTCATGTCGACCAGCCTCTGGCACTTGTTGTCAGTTAGGCAGTCACGCTAATGCTTGTAAGTAAAGATTAGCGCTCGACCCTAATCTTGGCCAGTGTGTTCTACTCTTGTGCTTTTAACCCCATAATATTTTTGGACTATTTTCTACCTGATTAGAAAGCTACTTTTCATTTGGTTTTGCTTGCTTGTTGGCTTGTCATCTTTCTATTTGATCGATTAAGTCATTGAGTGGCCAACGACACTAGGGCATCTAGTTGGTCGCCCATTCAGCAATTTGTGAACTCACTAAGTTGAGTTATAGGTGTGTTTACTCCTTGCATTTGTTTTTGGTCCTTTTGATGACTTTGACCTCTTTTTACACAAGTTTGAAAAAGTCTCGTTTAGTAGCTTGAACGTCTCTTTTCTGCATAGATTACATTGTTGGCCTTGTGCTTGGTAAAGTTGGTGTTTCATTGATCTGAATGAACTTCTCTTTTCATGTTTTCATCTGCTTGAAGAGCTCGTTTTCTCGAAAACTTTTTCATTGAAAGATTACAGGCGAAAAGTTTGTTTCGTTGTTTCATGAGAAAGTATGTAATTCTAGCTTGTTGCATCATTATGTTACGATAATTTGCATCTTTTTAAAGACTAGAACTGCATCATTTGAAGAAGGAAGAGAATTTTTTCTTTGGAAGGACTAATAGATAAGTTCTTGTTAGGAAATTAAGAATTGGAATGCATTTTTCATTAGTTTATTTTTTTAAAAAGTAAGGTAGCGAAAGATCATTTCATTTTCAATTTCTTGATTGTTTTCATTTGATTGAGTAATTTCTACCCTCTCTAGTGTAGTCATTTCATCGAATTGAAAGGGTCTTGTCTCATTTAGTTGCATTTGAGGTTTTTCGAGTAGCATCGCTAAGACCTGAAAATTGAAACTTAACTCAAGATCAACTCTGAAATGAATTCAATTAACCTAAGGCATATTTGACATTAACAATCATATCTAGAAGGTCTAGGCTAGATACGTGTTCCAACTTCTTTAAACCTAGCAGTTGTCATTAGCTTCAACATTAGAAAACACTAGCACGGATTTGTGCTCTCCGTACCATCGAGGATATAATGGGAGACCCCACAAGGTTGCAATTCTTTTATCCTTAGGAAGCCGAGTCAGCCACCTCGCGAACGTGATACACTGAACACAACATTCAGGGAGATTGCCTTCTCATACTTCTTGGTTCACCAGGAGGTATTCTGTAGTTCATGGTTGCCTGGTAATCATGTTTACCTAGATCATCTAGAGTAGTCATTTGATATTTTTGACTCATTAAAATTAAAATATCATTCAAGCACTTGTCCTTTCGATCTCGTTTCCAATCGGAAGTGATAGAATCATCTTTGTTTCTTACTTGACTCTTAAAAAATGAAAGAATATCAGTCTTTTACGCATATTAATAATTGATTTCCCACGATCAAGAACATCCTATTAGTGTTTTTTGACCAAATCGTGATTTTTATTAAAAGGAAATTTTAAATCCTTGAAGTTAGTTGTTTTTTCGACTAAGACAATGTCATCGTGGCTGAACCATCTGGTTCACCCAATTCCTCTTCCTCTCCTCTGTCTGAAAGATTGTCTAAGGAGATGTTTCCTAGGTTATCAGAGTCACTCTAGGACCAAAATGTTGAACTCGTAATTGTTTTGAGTGTTCAACCATTGTCATCTCGTCCTCCACCTACTTTCGATATAGGTTCATCCGCTGATCTTGGCCCAAAATCTCCAGACAATCCCATTTGAACTCTAGAGAACTTGTCGACCACTAATGGTCATCTTGGACTGGTTATCTATCCCCCAAACCCTCTGTTTGACATTGTTGAGATATCATCATAGCATCCTTATAGTCCGTACAACCAGCCAAGAATTCCTCTGGAACTATCCCCCACTACACGTTCAGCCATTCGTCATCATTTGTTTTCAAACATGGAACTCGAAGACGATGCCCAAATCACTTCTCAAGATGACTCTAAAGTTTCCACTCCATAGAATGTTGAGGAGGAAGAATTGCAATTGCAATTTCCTCCCTAGGGTTTCCCTATTTCGGAAGGTATTACCGCCAGCTTGCCACCGAACTATGTGTCTTTGGGGCACTTAGTTCCAGGCACACCTAGTGCCTCATCACTCTACCATAATCCTATATGGGCATCAAGCATCAAACCTACGTCAGTTCCATTCGTCATGAACATGACTTCTCAACAGGTTGTTACTTCAGTCCTAGAGCAACCCACCGTTACGAATACTCTTGTATCATCGATCCCAATTACACGTCAGTCACTACCAGTAGTTTCAAAGACTGTCTCTGTTAGTTCCTTTGTCCCATTAGGCAGTGGCTAGATTGTGCCACCACTTGGGGGGAAAAACCATAATGTTTATATGGTGTCAAGTGCCATTAATATGAGCCACTCACAAGATCACATTTTTCGTATAAACTAGCCCTCTTCTGGTATTATTTATAACCCTGCTGATCCCACTGGATCAAGCAATGTCCAGTACTAACAACCATCTAGATCAAGCAATGTTCATTATCAGCAACCCTATGGGACTCAGGTCCAATACCAAAATCCTTACATTCCATATGGTTCTCAAGGATTGGTTAATCAACCTTACACCTTCCAGTCTGAGTAGTACATCCAGCCTGGCTACAGCCAGATTCAGTTTGGCAATTTATCAAGCACTGTTTAAGTACCCTTGCACTAGCAAGGACATCCTTTACAACAACTAGGACAACCTTTGTTCCCTCAAGGGCATCCTTTGTTGTAGAAAGGGCTCTCCGTACAATACCAAGGGAAAATTATCCTGCAACAAGGTCACCTGCAACAACTGCAAGGTTAATCCTTACAACAGTTGCAGCAAGCCACGCAGCAGCAGATGCAATATGCTCCACACACCTCTTAACGCATACCCTTGCAGGGCCAACCTCTGCAACCCCAGGGACAAATTTTGCAACCCCAAGGTCAACCCTTACAACAGCAAAACCAACCAGGGCAGCAGCAACCCTTGTATACATATTAACAAGGTCAACCCTTGCAGGAAAAAGGTCAATGTCAAGTCTTACAACATCGGGCCCAAAACCCTCTTGTCCTAGGTCAATAGCTTTAGAATCCTGCCCACCAAGGGCAGTAGGTATAAAACCCCTACATCCAAGGGCAACAAGTGTATCAACCTTATGCCCAAGGGCTGCAGGTCCAGAATCCTCTTATTTAGGGACAACAGGTTCATCAGCCCTATGTTCCAGGGAAACAGGTCCCATATGCATATGTCCAAGATCAACAGGCTCAACAGCCTTTTAAGCCAATGCCTGGATAGTTTCAAGGTATTCAGGGTTAAAATATTCCCTATGGTCAAGGTAATTTGCAATGGGGCAGCCTTAGATGCCATATGGCTAGAATCCACCCTTGTGGGCCAAAATCCTTACCAGCAGGGATGGGCTCCTCCCTTTGGGCCCTCTTATCAGCCTCCCATATCTTTTAACACTGAATTACCTTTCTTGGCTACACTCAAGTTGTTGGACGTACAAATGATCTAATTCTTCATTCGTCGTACTAGCCTTCGGTGTTGTCCAGGATACCAAATGATTGCCCAAAATTGGATGGAAAAGCTAAAGAAGATCCTCAGGCCCATGAGATGACATATCACCTTTGGTGCTCATTAAACTCGTACGTGGATGATTCCATTCATCTTCATCTTTTCCAACAAACCCTCACAGGTCGTGCAGCGAAATGGACATCGAGTTACCTTGAAGTGCTTAACATGACTTTAATTCATTAGCCATGGATTTCCTCACGCATTTTCAGTTGTCGGTTTTCTATGAAACTGGCACCTATTTGCTCACATCGCTTAAGCAAGATACTGCAACACACATCTTTGATAACATCCATGAATGGAGACATAGACTTCACTTGATCAAATTCAAGATAGTTGATCAGTTGCTCACTGAATGGTTTACCAAATAATTCGTAGCCCCAATTGCTCCTGATATAATAGCTATGGGTGGATGCGTCACTTAAGAGAAAGTCATCGCTCATGCCTAGTATTTGGATCTGGTTTACTCCTAGTCTTGCACTTTATATGAGTTGTTACCCAATGCTCTACGACCATCATCTGATCCCGCAGCATCAAAGTCACCAACTATTCCTCCGATTGATGGAGTTATTGGATTTGTATCCTAGACCTCTGCTAAAACTTCTTCCAAATAGAAGTCGGTCTCGAATGCTACTCCTAACAATATTAGAATCCATCTGGCCCTGGTAAAACCTTAGAGGTCCATGTTGTCCAGTCTACCGCAAGGGACAAATCCTTGAAAGGGAAAAAGAAACGCAAAGGAAAAGCTAAAGTCGATGCCTCGAAACAGGGTCCTCCCAAATCGTCTACTGGCGAATCTTCGCAATGTAAACCTAACTATACCTGCCTCATTTGCAGGGAGGATCACTACACTAAGGATTGTCCTCGATGATCCAAAGTTATTCGCAAGCTTAAAGGGACCACTACTGTCCTTAAAGAGCCATTTCTGTCTCAGTAGACCCAAATGGTAGACCAACCCTGATCTGCTTCCTCTGGATCTCAAATGTTCATGATTATCACACCTATTAATGTAGCTACCCAATCGAAAGATTATCAAACTCTAGCTCTGGCAGCTGTGAAAGAAAAAGATGTTGCACCTTCTTCTTCTACCCTAAGTTCTGGCCCTCTACAAATTGAACACCCTAACCATGATTCCGCTATACGGCCACTCTCTCGAGGTGTTCTGCGGAAATCCTCGTATAATCCCAACGCTCGAGCCACTTAGCACTACAATATTATTGAGGACTTGGCTCACACGCCATCAGCCATGTCAGCTTTGGAGGTACTTCAAAGCTTCCCATCGCAGTGGAAATATTTGTTGTTAGATATTAGAGGTATCAATCCCACCAATTCTAATCTGATATGTTTCGATCTGGAGAACCATGTTCCATGGCTCCCTCGTCAGATTTCCTTTCTTATTCGGGCAGACATTAATGAGAAGACCATCCACTGCACTATCGTCAATGAAGGTGCTTCCACCTACATCATGTCAATTGCACGTTGGGAGGCTATTGGTTCCCCTATGCTAAACCAATCTCCAAACACATTGAAAGCTTTCGATGGGAGTGATTTGCAACCCTTCAGTGTCTTACCTAACCTTTCCATCACCCTGGAAGGAAAGACATTGTAGGTCGAAGTAGAAATTTTTGATGCCAATCGCAATTATAATCTTCTACTGAGATGAAGTTGGACTCATGCCATGCATGCCATGGCCTCCTCCTTGTTCTGCATGATCCGTTTTCCCCATCAACGGAAACTTTTCACTATCAATCAACTACCTTTCTTTACCTCTTCCTCCTCGGATGGCAATGTTCTGTATGTTAAGCACTCTGGTGCTCCCTATGAGAGTGTGGGGGTAGGTCTCTTCAAAGATTCTACCTTAATGGGATTTTTCCACTCCCACCTCCTCATGTTTCCTCTGTCAACATGATCTCAGTCAAATCTTATCCCTAGGTCATGCATGCATTAGATCTTGTTGATACATGGGGCGAGGTTATGCCACTTAGTGCTGCAGAAGTCAGTTATGTGGAAATTGTTTCGGCTTTGAACTCTGCATCATTTGATTCTCATATGTAGAATACCTCTTTCGTTACGTACCCTCAATCCCCGTGGCTTGGCATTTTGGATCGTCTGATCCCTTAGCCATGTCATTCGTCACTGATGAAGGTGTCATGGAAATCATGTCTCTTGAGGAACCACCTTGGATCGATACTCATCATTGCTCCTCATTCCTACCTCACCCGGTGGTCATGGCTACCATTTTCACAAAGTTCTCTTCTTTGTTTCTTATTGATGTGTTAGTTTATTCTAACATGATCAAGATATTTCAACTGAGGGAACCTTTATCCCTTCATGGATTCAGGATTTTTCTAACTCCCTGAGTTTTTACTGATTTCCCATTATTACAATGGGGTTGTCATCTGACTCGTAACCCTCCCATGCCCAGGGGATGTGAGGGCAAAGCCTTATATGAGTTCTACTCCATTATTTGGTTGTGTCGATGCTTACTCATCATGAAAATGGTAAAACTTCGGTGTCCTTTTGTGTTGATTGATTACCCGAGTCCCAACATAGACTCCCACCTCAAAAAGTACTATTCTTAGGTCATCTTCCATGGTTACTTATGTACATGAGTGTGTGATTCATTTTTGTACAGCATGGTTATGTGTGATAGTTTTCAAACAGCTTTCCTGTTTACTATGCTTTTCTTGCTTTGCAGATGTCTGTGACTCCTCACATTGGTTTCACCGATGGTTCTTACCGTAGTACTTGGAACCTATCATCTACAGCATGGGCTATCTATGACCCTAACAATGATTTGATTGACCTTCAAGGTATCTGCCTAGGTTGTACAACCAACAACATTTCTAACTACAGTGTGGTCATCGAATTGTTGTCAGAAGCCATCGCTCTAGGCATTAAAGAATTGGTTGTCAACCTGGATTCATAGCTTGTCGTCCTTCACCTCAACGGACAATATTCTGTGAGGAACCCTCAAATATTATGAATGTATCTCCATATCCATCTATTGGAAAGGCATTTTGATTATATTACATATCATCATATTCCTAGATGCATGAATACATTGATAGATGCATTAACTAATTACATGTTGGATAGACATTTACAAAACATGTAAAAGATAAGACAAATCATTTGT
>APFE030537086.1:51379-70942 GCA_000404065.3 Pinus taeda
ACATCAGAACCCAAAAAATAATATGTGTGTCTACAATAACATCAGCGGCTCGCAGGCCTCATACATTTGTGGCACACAGGCCTAAAAAAATATGTAAGTGTTAGACTTAGGAACTAATCAACATGGTGGTCATGGTAGCACGAGACAGCTTGTGCAATGAGACTCAACAGTCGGCGGATCCAATCTGAGACTCCCATTGTGTGCCTCTGGCAACGACGGGGCATGTATCCTATCCGAGCATACTCTAGGATACCATGAGTTAACCCCTGAAGGTTCCTCATGATCTCCCCCTCACTGTCACTCCCCTCTTGATAAGGGGTGACATAATCAATGGGGCGGGGGACGCGTCTGGCTAGTGGGGACATCCTGGCTAGATGCTCTAGTCCAACATCTGCATAAAAAAGAGAAATGTTATAAGCATGAATATACCAAAAACAATTAAAAACTCTCAAAATTAAAAATTTGATTGTTTACCTTCGTCATCGAAATCCTCTCCATCTGGTAAGGTCATATCTAGATCTCCATAGAAATCAATGTCGTTGTATGGCCAATCCTCCACGATAATCTTCTGTTGTCGTAGCCATGAGAAGAATGCAGTTTGGTATGACATGTGCTAACCCCCAATGACCCTAGGCATCAAACGACTCCAAGGGGCCATCCACGAATCACGTGGTGCAGGAGGATCTACCTCAGTCAATCGATACTGGAACAGTGGTACTCATTCCTAGAAGAAGGTCACAAGTATAGATCTGAAGCCAAATTGCTTCAGATTCCCTACCTTGGCCTTGGACAATTGGCACTTGATGTTCATCTTAATGGCCTCTACCCAATTAAAGATCATAGAAGTTGTGTAGTCAATTAAATAAAGGAACTTCAACTTTTTAGTCTCAAGTTCCACCTGGGACCTTGCCACTCTGTTGATAGTCAACAGAAGCACCCTAAGTGTCAAATCCTGCACACTGGAAATCTCTATCTTCCCACTCTTGGATTTCACAGCCTCAGTGCAGTGTTCGGAAAGTAGGGAAGATATGCTTGTCAATTTGATGTGACCCATACAAGTTCACTGGCTCACCTCTGCGAGACAGTCTAATGATGAAATAGATATTTGAAGTTGTCAACTCGAGCTCCTAGTCCCCAATGACAAAATCCTCTCGATTAATGTCCCAAAGGCTTATCAAGTATCAAAGCAACTTAGGCTAGGCCTGCATCCCTGGTGTAAGGAAGAATTTGAGGAGCCTGCAAGCCCTCAAAGCCTCTAGGAAATTTGGATCATTCATTGCCTAGGTGTCAACATCTTCATGTTCCCTTTCCTTCCAATCTACAATTTTCGGCAATTGTCTCCCACAAAATCCATTAATTTGAGTCAATAATCATCCTTGGCACATAAAATTCAAGATTAAACGGTCAGTTTTTTAGAACATAGGGGTTTTCCCAATCCACAACATTGGTGTGCCTGTTTTAAAAATAGTTGCGCCGATTAGCTCGGATTGCTTTGCAAATCACCCTTGACGGACGTGATTTTTTTCCAGGAAATTGCGCCGACCGAGGGCGAAAATGATTTTCAAAAACCTCCCTAAAAAAGTGGCTAAAAATAGAAATACATAGCATGAAAATGGAGCTCAGGGCTTTAGCTATTACCTAGAACTGACGACTCGTCAATTGACCTCCCAGATCTCCTGCAATCTGCTCCAGAACAATTAGGGCAAAAGTGGGTAAAAAGTCTTCACAGTAAAGGTAAAATGGAAAATGGTAAAACTATATTTACTTTTCCCATTTTTATTCATTTTTTCATGAAAATATCAAGTTTCATAAATATTTTTGACCTATTTTGAGTTAAGGACTTGATAATACATTTTGCCTTACTTGTGCTACAACAGGTGATGGATGTTTTACGATGACGATGAGTCACGTTTCAGTGCTTTTCTCGACTCATTAAACTCTTATGAAAATATTGCGGAGTATTTTTTCCCTTTTTGACTCATTAAAGAGAATAAAATGAGGGGGTCCGCTTTCGGCTCTTTTCCGACCCTTTAAAAGTGAAAATATGGTCAAGCCCTTGTAGTTTCGAACTCGTTAACAGATGTGAAACATCGTGTGCCGAGTATAAGTATATCCCTTTTTTGGGCTGGGAGGTACTATTTACGAAAAAGGTACTCCTTGACTGAAATGGTTGAGTGGTTCTCTCAAGTATTGTTTTCTACCTTTTTGGGCTCGAGTGACACAAATGTATGAAAAGGGACAATGTGGAGTTTTCTTTTACGTGTCTTTTTCAAACTCTCTAAACATGAAAAAGATACCGAGTTACACCTTTGTCGGACTCGTTAAAATATTAAACAACATTGGATTCGTCACCATGACTTCTACTCACTTGACTACTGACATGGATTATCTATAACTAAATTATTAGCTATAGTATTAGCAATAAAAGTGTTTATTTCAAACATAATATCCCCAACCAATTGACCCAGTTGGACCAAGTGAAAAATAAATAAATAAATAAAGAATAATAATGAGTAGCATAGAGCCCATAGTTTTGGCCCTAACTAACTCTCAACTGAGGTAATCACCCATATTTTTCTTCAATTAATTGAACTTTAAAAAGGAAAAAGGGGGAATGGGAGTGGGAATGGGATTTGTATTTTCTTCATTGATATTTTGAAAGATCAAGTGATTTTCAATTGAGGGTTTCTAGGTGAGATTCTCAGCCTCTCTTCAGCGGGATTCAATCTCACCCTAGTGGGAAACACTAACTTCGGTGGTCTCCTTGATTGCCCTAGCTGATATAATTTACTTTATTATAATTTGAAAGGGGTTTTGTGCATATTTTATCTTCTAGATTGAGAGTATGGGTCTGATACATTCTCGGCATGTTTCTCTATAATTTGTTAAAGTGTCAATGGGAAGGATAGATTTAGTTTGCAAGGGGACGTAGACTATCAATTGAATAAAGCAAGAAGGAAAACATAAGCACTGGCCTCGTTTGTGCATCATCAAAGAAACATCCTAGTAGTTTGAGAAGGGTCAAGCATTGGCTAGTTAATCGACAACCTCCTCACAATATTGGTAAGCATGAGTATTAGCCTCACTGCTAGCAAAGGTTGAACATTGTCTTAGTAGCTCCCTAGGCGTGGAGGATCTAGCTAATCAAAAACCTCCTCACATTATTTTTAACCATGAGTATCGGCCTCACTGCTAGCAAAGGTTGAACATTGTCTTAGCATCTCCTTGGACGCAGAGGAGGATTAAACATTGCTTGAGGCCATGGGTTACAGTGAGGTGAACAGCCACCTTGTCACAGGGTCTGCCATCTAATTGACCAATAGCTATAGAGCCATCACAATATGGATAAATTATGTGTTGGAGGTCATGGGGTGCACCATCGACCAAGAAGGATTCTGGAGTCATGTGCAACTCAGAAGGAGCACCATTACTCCAAGCAAGAAGAATAAGATCACTACAGTAGGTCACAAAGGTTGGGTAGAGAGACCATCAACTTCTCTTAGGCCTACAAAGAAGTCACCCTAATGCACATCAACCGAACAACTAAGGTGATAGCTACGAAAACCTCATCACAGGATCCATTGTTTTAAAGAGCCCAAGGCCATAGAATAGCTAAGAACCAAATTCAAAAGCTTTTGTGTCCAAAATTATTGGGGCTTGAACCATCAATACGACTTATAGTTAAATAATTGGGAAGTTGCAGAAGGTCAAACTTTTGTGGAATAGTTGTAAACGCCCTCCTTAATACTTTGGACCAAATACATTAATATAATTATACTTGGTTGGATTCCATATGGGGTTTATATTGGGTATGGTTATTTTAATTTAATATTTTCAATGGTGTTATGGGTATTAGTTGAAAGGAACTCATGGTATTATCATGTGTGTATATTTTGCAAGAAGAATTTTTTATATAAGCTTATTATAGTGGTATCAGAGCCACAATCTTGGCCAGTTGTGGGATGCCAAGAAATGAAAAACAAAAGGGATTTCCACCAATTGGAAAGGGAGAAAGTCTAGAAGTCAAGAAGGGAAAAACAAAGAGCTCATCACTAAGGACCAAGGAGAGTCGGAAGACTTAGACGAACCAATGCCTGATAACAAAAGTTCCAAGCTTGAACATGCATTACAAAAGATCACCGCCACTCAAGACACAATTGTGGAACTTCTCAAATTGCAAATCAAGCAACCTAACTTGCAAAGCAACAACAGGGAAGGTGTCTCTCATTTAGATGGGGAAGATCCATCACATGAATAGGCCAACCCTTGGAGTAGCCCATTCCAAAGACCAACTATGCATCCATTCTTGGATGATCCCTCCAAGGAGAAAGACTCTCCACCAATTACGACGACAGTTACAACTTTGATGAAGGAATATGATGTGTCGGCCCCCAACATGAAAGAAACTTTAACCATCAACGAATATTGTTACATGAGGAGAAAACAACAAAAGAACGAAACAGTATATGGGGACTCTTAGTCAAACCAGATCTAAAAAAGGTTGTGGGGAAAGTAATTCTTCCTTACTTTGATGGATCAACAAAGTGTTCTACAAGATCATGGGTGCAGAACTTGGATACATATTTCCAGCATAATCCCATGCATGAGAGAGATGCCATTAATTATGCCACTCTTCATATTGATGGAGAAGCATGCAAATGGTGGCAACATGGGATGATCACTCTAGGACATGCAAACATAATCTCTTATACAAAATTCACACAGATATTGATAGAGATATTTGAAGGGAAGTAACTTGAGTTGTACTTCCAGGAACTAGCCCAACTCCAACAGACAAGTAGTGTTGAATATTATATTGTTGAATTTCAGAGACTTGCAATAATGATCATCGACCTCTCAATGGATCGAATGGTCATGTTATTCATACAAGGGTTGTTATAACCGTTGTATGATTGGGTTAGATCCTACCAAACTGTGACCTTGCAATATGCAATTAGTAGGGCAAGGGCTATGTAATATGTGGTACGCAAGGCTAGATTCCTACCCAAACCAAATATTCCTCAAAGGGGAAAGGAAGTCAAGTAGCAGAAAAGGGAGTCATCAGGGAAGGGCAAGTTCGATGATGAAACCAGGAAATACCTGAGGAGGAGAAAGCTATGCTTATCTTGTCAGGAAACTTGGGCACCATGGAAGCGATATGTGAAGGGAAATAGCCACTATATTAAAGTATTTTCTAAGAGTAAATATGAAGAAAGGCAATTAAAGTCGGATCAGGGAGAATCACAAAGTATTAGGGAAATACAGGAAGAGACTGAGGAATGTGTTGGTGCACTAAGATGTCTTTTTACAGGTAATCTTAATTCCTACATCAATTGTCAACCCAAGCTAAGTATTTTTATCTCAAGAGTGTCAGTACAATATATGTAGTGAATTCAGAGGTTATCTAATGATAAATCATTGCAATCACTAATAACTATTACTCAACTCACTCCAAACAATTATGAAAGAAATAAATATGAAGGAAAGAACACTTGAAAGAACTCTTAACACACTCTACAACTCTATTTAACTTATTATGAAATCAAATGAATCTGAATGTAAGTGCAAAGAATCACGCTAAAAAATCTTCAAATAGAGTTAAGACTAACTCACTTAATCAAGAAGGATAACTATAACAACTGAACAACAAGGGTAATCTATAGAAAATCTGAATTGAACAGCAAATCCTAATTGAATGACAATCCTAATTGATCTACAATCTCAACTAAACAGCAACTGACAATTGAACAGCAAGCGATCATATAATGATAAATGATCTCTAAACAGCAAATAATCTATATAAGAAAATTATGGAAATTGATTAATGTTATCTCTAAGATCTATGATAACATAACTCAGAATGAATAGTGATCTACTATTGAAACTAATATAACCAATCCAATCAAAGCATTACTCAGATATGTCTCACAGCTAAGTCTGAATCTAAATGAACAATAGTATGAATCGGAATCATCAGTCTTCACAATAAGCGAAATGATATTAATTTAACATTAACAATCAGTAAAGACTAAATAGAAAATATTATAACACAAGAAAGTAGTAGAACTTCTCTTGACCGGGCCCAGAGTTGCCAGAAGTCTCCGCTAAGAAATACTAAGAATATAAGTATGGACCAAATGTAGTTCTTCTTCATTAATATATGCAACAAGATTACAACATCACTGAGATAGCAGTATTATATGTCTCAAAAAGAATAATTACAAATTATCAAAGTTTGAACTCCTTTTTTGTTTGCCTTTCGGCCTTATATATATTAACATTAAAAGAGTAAAATAGATAAAAGTGAATCCTCGAGATCAGGAGATCCTAAGGATTTCGCAATACATGATCTGATTTTGTCATGATATAGCATCGGTCTGCCTGGTCTCTTGCTGTCTTGCCTACCTCAGATGCTGTCCTTTTCCTTTTACGGCCTGATTCTGCTCTATTGATTAAACGACTACTAACCAATCTATGTCTTTTGCACACAAGGACAGTAAAAATTTAGTTTCTTGTACTAGATTTATCTAATTTGTTACCAAGTGATTTCATCCAACTTTAGTTGTTATTTCCTTTATATTGATCCATAAACAAAGATAATCATGTAAAGATGAATGCGAAATAAAGAAATTACCAAGGAGAAAATATACCTTTTGCTTGACCCAACATACTCCCAGCTTACCTTGTTGCATGTCCTCATGCAATTAAATAGTTGATGTGTCGCTGAGTTAGGAGTAGGAAGGATATACCTCCTCCATATAATTTATGAAGCCATTTTTATTCTATAGTATAGAAGAATCCTGGGTAACGTCTTGATCCTTCGAGGTGTGGTCACATTGATACTTATCTAGAGGTTACCATATGATTTGAGTCCTATAACGACATCCTATCCATGTAGGCCCCATGGTTAAGACCATGTTATTGTACTTGTGGAAACGAGAGGAGGAAGCTTTAAAGCTTTGGTATCCAAACGGTTCTTGATTTCTAATAGAAATGCTAGAGACTTCCCACCTTTGTCTAGCTGTCAACAAGGCTTCCTTCTTAATCTCTTGGAAGTACTCCTCTCCAACTTGTATAATATCCATGTGAAATGGCCCTAATTGACCCACAATGCCATCTCGCTTCATGAATTTCTTGTGTCTGACTGGGAGATGCAGGAGTTTGGTTGGTTCCCCTCTCACCCATAGGTCAATTCCTTCTTCACTCTTCCTAAAATTATTGGGAGCCTTGGCCCATTTGAGTTGATTAGTAGTAAAAGAGAGAAATGCCTGGAGCTGTACATCCCCTATAAAGGGGCCAGGATTGCTATCTCTGTCATCTTCCAAAAAGAAATTATGCATATAAATTTCACAGAGGAGGCGACGTACCTACTCATCCTGTTCTCAAAATCATTTTACAAAGTCTAGGGTAGTTTTGATTTCCACAGACTTCCCAGCCTTAAGAGCTTTGACTTTTAGCAAGAGGTATCTCTCTAGGAGGAATAAGTCATAATTTGTATTAGGGGCTTTGCATGACAGGGTGTCTAAATAAAGAGAGCAGACAGTGTTGAACTACTCTTTAGCCTTCTGTAATTTATCCCATGCTTTCTCAACCTTTTTCTGTTCAGCCTTTTAGTGAGAAAAAGTCTCATCCTTAGTTACTATAAGTTCCTCAAACTTTTTCTTTAACTCTTGATGTATCAGCAGGCGCACTACCTCCTCCTTGTGCTCGGTTAATTCCTACTGAACCTTCAGTAGTTCATTTTTTAGTTTGCTAATAAATGCCTCCTTGGCTAGGGGAATATAAACAGGGGTCTCTTCTATTTGGATTTCTCCATCCTGGGTCTCCATGGGATCATTCTGAACAGTAGCTTCAACTGCCTCTTGAATCATTCATTTACCAATTTGAATGTCCTCTTCAACATCTATTTGAACAGCAGTATCCATGGTAGGGTAGTCTATTTAGGTATCCTGTGAGAAAACACAGGGGTGTTCAGTCTACATTTCATTATCTGAGTTTCCTTTGGACAAGCCAAAAGATCCTCAGGTTGGGTTTCAACATCCTTTCACAAACAATGTTTTGTCTGTGTGCTTATGGTCTCCTTTTCTACTTTCAAATTCCTGGCTCTAATGGCTTCTTTTAACCATTGCTTTCACTGCCCAATTATTCACTTATGTTTTCTATACTTAAGCATTTTTCTGAGCCTATCCTTGTAGGACTTCTTTATTACAGGACTTCCAACCAGCGATGGATTGACTACATTGTCCTCTAGTTCCTGTTCAGGTGATATTGTGTCAACATCAGGGAGGGTTCCAACTAGAACTGTATCTCCCAATGGAGCTTCACCTTCTAGCTCCTCTTTGTCATGGATTTCCTTTTCAAGAGATTCCAATACAATGGTGTCTCCTTAAAAATTGTCATTCTCCTTGTTTTCTTTTTGGTAGGCCTCATCCTCAGGGGACTTAGAAAAAATAGTATTACTTGGTTGATTTACATCTCCCAGGGTTTCATCTACAGGATTTTCTTCAGCTGGGGGGTCCACTGGACCGATGTTTGCTATCGTATTTTCTTCTCTACTGAATTTCTCTTCATGTATCTTAGTTTCAAGGGGTTTTCCCACAAAAGGGATTGGTTTCCTCTGTTCCTCCACGAAATCAGTGAATGGAATGGTTTGCTCACGACCAGGGCTATCAGCAGGGGTAGACTGGTTGGCGGTATAATTCTGTTCTTCAACATTCCCGGATTGTTCTCTACCCTCACCAAACATTCCCATGTTTTCCAATTCCCTGGCCACTTCCTCCTCATATCCTTGCAAAGGGGAATTTTGAAGACTTTGAGGTGGTGTGCGGGATGGTCTAGCCTCATCTATTTGAATTGGGATACGATTCTAGGCTCTCATTCACATAGAGCACCTATGTTTTGTTGGGTTCAGGGGCACAAAGGAATTCTTTCTCTTCAATGTCCTTCTTGGACCTGGGGTTCTAGGCCCTTGTTTCTCTATTACTGTGTTTTCTGGAGGTGGAGCCAAAGTAGGATTTAGAACATTGTCCCAAGTTAAATGTTGTTGGGCCAATCCATTCCTAATAATCAATTTAATATATCCATGATGACTAATTACTTTGTGTGGGTCCTTAGTTGTCCTAACTCGACGGGCGTCATCATGTAATAGGGAATTCATATAAAATGATAGATTAACTGAAATTTTATGTTTTAAAATATCTGGAAGTTTCAGTTGGCGGGGCTTTACCACATCATGTCAACCGTTGTAGGTAACGCACCTTTTCACGATGATGGCCAATTCTTGCTACAACTGCCTTAACGTCAAAGGATGAATCTATTTTCCTATGTGCTTACCTGGATCCTAGAATACTTCAACCACATTGTGCATAAGGACGTGTTTTTAAGTCCATTTTGTTCCCTCTGCTAGAAGTCTAATGACTTCAGCTATGACCATTTCAGAGACTGTTATAATTCTGCCTCTTACCACTGTGCTGCCATTCTGCAAATTCTCCATAAATTCCAACATCAACTCCTTATGAAATCCCTTCAATCTATTCAAATATTGTAGCCATCATGCGCGCTCTTCGTCCCATGGTTGTTGTGCCTGTGACTGCTCACTTGTATGCAATTGTTTTACACTTCTACAATTCAGAACAGCAACAGAGAACATTATAGCAATTCACAGAGAAATGATGATGTTTTGAGGATTAATATCATATTTAGTTAAGTAATTTGTCCCATCAACCACACTTAACGCGGGATCATGAGTCTGCATGCCAGCCATAATGGTTGTCATCCTTCCCCCAATCAGAAATATTTGGTAATTATTACGCATTCATAATCATCATGCAATCCTTACCCAGAAGTTAATTCAAATGATTATCACACAATTATCATTAACTATCACACATGTTGTGCATACACAGGCCATCCCCCCTCTGACGAGAAAAGGGCGTCCATGTCCTTTAATCATGTGAAAAGCAAGCGAAAGCATTGGTAATATATAAATGCCGAAAACCAATCCCAAAAATATCATGCTAATCGATAAGGAAATTAAAGCAATACAAGTCATCGGATGTCAAATGGACGAAAAAATTAAAACAAAGATTTTAATTCATTATGTCAAAAGACTTTCACCGTAAGCAGTATTGATAACAAAGGCATAATCGGTAGGATGTATTAATGACTATCATAAAATGATTGGACAATTAGAATATAATGAATATATAACATAAATTACCATGTAGATTGTCTTGTAAGAGTGTTGTTCAAATGGAAAATTCCCTTTAGAAACAGATCCATAGGTGGTAAGAGCTAGAGAACATTTAGCATTGTAAGATGATACTCTAATACCACAAGCAGAGCCGTTGCTGCTAGCAGGCATTCATAGCCTCAACAGGGTTTCCTTTTAACCCCACAAATGAGCCAAAGTCCTCCTTGTAGTATGTAGATGGTTCTTATTTTCTTATCATAAAGAGACCACTATGTTGGCATGGTGACCATATGACCATAGTGCCATTCACTAGGATATAACAAAGTGATCAGGCTAGCTCGTGATGAGACCCCCCGTCCTTCTAACAGTTTTAAGCATCAAGAAGGTCATTACTTTGGTTTGGTGGCCAAATTGGAATGTCACCCATTACATCCTTATGATCATGGTAGGTTGGCTCGAGATGAGACCACATATCCTCTTTAAGACAATGTTTGATACATTTTCATATCTCATTAATTCCAAATTTTTTTATTGTAAAAAGAGGGAGGCTCATTTGCTCCTTAAGAGTCAAGGATGGTGTAAGAACTAAAAAGATGCTAATGAAAGTTTATACTCGTATCCCCATATCATCATGTCAGTGAGATTTATCCATTTGAAAGTATAAACACAAGCCATCATGGTTTGAAATCAATGTATCATTTTATGACGTGTCCAAAGAAGAGATGTTCAGCCAGTCATTATAAAGATACATCATATCAACTTTTGAATAAAGATAACCATCAAAAGGACTCATAGGTCATAATGGTATTGTCCTTTCTATTTTTCCTTATACTAGGCACAAATCTATTCAAATGGTGTTAATTCACAATACAAAGGAAAAAAGGAGATGGCATAATGGTCATCCATTACAGAATTCAAAATTTATCCTATTTAAAAAGACAAAAAGTGTTGTTCAATGGATTGAAGAGCAATCGTTCAATGGATTGAACAACAAAAATTAAAGGACACATTGAACAACAATCATTCAATTGTTTGAACAACAAAATTCACAAACATAAAAGTGATTGCCAATCGATTGAACAGCAATTGTTCCATCATTTGAACAAAAAAAAATTCAAAAAAAAGTATTGTTCAATCATTTGAACAACAAAAATCACAATCATAAAGGTGTTTTTCAATTTTTTGAATAGAAAAAATGCAAACATAAAAGTGTTGTTCAATCGTTTGAATAGCCAAAAATTGCAAAAATTTAAAAGTGTTGTTCAGTCGATTGAACAGAAATCGTTCAATCGTTTGAAAAGAAAAACAAAAACCACAAAAGTGTTATTAAATCGATTGAACAACAATCGTTCAATCGTTCGAATAGCCAAAGAAACAAAAACGCAAAAGTCTTATTCAATCTATTGAACAACAATCGTTCAATCGTTTGAACAATTAAAACCAAAACGAAAAATTGTTATTCAATCGATTGAACATCAATCGTTCAATCATTTGAATAGTAAAATCAATAAAACGAAAATGTGATTTTCAATCGATTGTATATCAATCGTTCAGTCACTTCAACAACAAAATCAAGAGACACAAAAGTGTTGTTCAATCGATTGAATAGAAATCGTTCAATCGTTTGGACGGCAAAAATCACAAATTGCAAATGTGTTGTTCAATCGATTGAACAACAATTGTTCAGTCGTTTGAACAACAAAAATCAAAAAACATAAAAGTGTTGTTCAATTGATTGTACAATAATCGTTAAATCATTTGAACAACAAAAATCAAAAAACGAAAAAATAATGTTCAATCAATTGAACATCAATCGTTCAATCGTTTGAACAGCAAAAGAAACAAAAAGTAAAAGTGTTGTTCAATCGATTGAACAACAATCGTTCAATCGTTCGAACAACAAAAATCAAAAACGTGAAAGTGTTGTTTAGTCGATTGAACAATAATCATTCAATCATTTAAACAGCAAAAACAAAAGACACGAAAGTGTTGTTTAATCGATTGAACAACAATTTTTCAATCAACTGAATAACACTTATCAAACACACAAAGACATAAAAATTCTCATATTTACATGGTAATGCCTATTCTTAATTGCAATAAATCAAAAAGAATATATACATTATTTACAATTTTAAAGAAACCTCAAATTTTTGAAAGAAAAGTTGTTGGGTCATCACTCCCTGTAGCTAAGATTTGCATGGAGGGGTCCTCGTGTACCTGCTCGTAGAAGGAATCCTTGGTTAGCACCATTCTTTTAAGGCGCACTCAGTGCCCATTCACTTTATAAGAATGGCCAGATCTGTCAATGGTAGTCAAGGTAAGAGTACCATTGTTATGCACTTCTTGAATCTCATAAGGGTCGAGCCATCTTGTTTGCAACTTGCCCGGGAAATCTTGGAATTTGGAGTCGTAAAGGAGTTCCCAATCCCATTTTTGAAATACTTTCTTCTTGATAAGGCTACCATGCCATTTTTCCCTTTGTCACTGAATAATTGCAGTCTGTTGCAAAGCAAGCAGTTGAGCCTTGTCTAGTTCATTGATCTGCTGGAGTCACTTGGTCTGGGCTTCTGTTAGATCCACTCCCACTTCCTGGGTAGTTCTTAGAGTCTTTATTTCGAATTCGATTGGAAAAATACGTTTTTCTTTCCGAAAATGAGCTTATATGGATAGTATCCAGTAGTATTCCTCTAAGTTGTGCAATAGGCACAGAAGGCCTTTGGCAGTCTAGCAACCCAGTCTCGTCGGTGTGTCGATATTGTCTTGGTCAGAATCGCTTCAATGACCTTATTGGTGCTTTCGACCTGCCCATTCGCCTATGGGTGATACGAGGAAGTGATCCTTTGCATAATATGATGGTTTCTGAGAGTGGAAGTAATCTTGTGTGCTATTAATTTCCCTCCCCCATCTGTGATCACATCTCATGGTAAACCATACTACACAAATAGTCCAAATAGGAAGTTAACCACAGCTTCCTCTTTGGCTCTTAGTAAATCTACTGTTTCCACCCATTTCGTCACATAATCTGTGGAAACCAATATGTAGGTCTTCTAATTGGATGGCAGATGGAATAGGCCCACAAAGTCCAATGCCCAATGCTCAAAGGGTTTTATGACTAGCTGGGGTTGCAGAGGCATTTCATTAGATTGGCTAGGCCTACCCATCCTTTGGTAGCTATCACAAGCCCAGACATATTTCCTAGCATCCTTAAAAATAGTGGGCCAATAATAGCCCATCTGTAATACCTTATGCCATGTCCTTCGGTCTACGAAATGTCCCTTGCAAGGCTTGTCATGGCAAGCCTTCAAGATGTCATAAATGTCATCCTCACGGATGCATCTACGTATACACATGTCGACCCCTATGTGAAAAAGATATCCGTCTATCCAAGAGAATTGGACGATCCACTGAATGATCAGTTACCTCTCTCTTGTCGTCAAATGCCTAGGTAGCTTCCCTACTAAAAGATAATTTTCCACATTTGAGTACCATGGCGCCTTGACTACCATAGAAAAGAAATGTTCATCTAGAAATTGATCATCTACTGCTAGTGGATCATTCACCTTCGGGATTCAAGATAGAAAAACAACAATTGGGTTTTCCTTCCTCGACAATCCTTAATAGTAATGTAGAACTCCTGCAAAAGCAATAGCCACCATGTTACTTGACCATTTGTGATAGGTTTATTAGCTAGATACCAAATGGAAGAGTCATCAGTGTACAGAAAGGCTTCGTAGCAAGTTATGTAGTGTCTAAATTTGTTTATTGCATAAATAACAGCTAAGAATTATTTTTCTGTCACTGTATAATTAAGTTCTGCAGAAGTGAGATTTTTGCTAATATAATATATAGCATAAGGTTTCCTGTCCTTCTTGTGGCCAAGGATAGCACCTATAGCTACATATGATGCATCCATGGATATGTGGAAAGGCATCTCCTAGTTTTGTCCACGTAATATTGGTGTTGTTGAGACTAGTTTCTTTAAACTTGTAAAAGTTGTGTCACATTTGTCAGACCAACTGAAACCAATATTTCCAGTTAAAGCATATAAAGGCATAGAAATTTGTGAAACGTTTTTAATAAACCTACGATAATAGCCTGCATATCCTAGGAAGCTACATACCTTTATCTGAGTGCAGGGGGTAGACAGTAAAAGAATAACCTATATTTTTGCTGGATCTACCTATATTCCTACTGTAGAGATATAATGTCCCAATATTACGCCCTCGGTCATCATCATGTGACACTTGAAATTGCTTAAATATAACCTGGTAGCAATGCATCGCTCTAAGACCTTTTCTAGTGTTTGCAATTCTTGGTCGAAGTCATCCCCATATGGGGTAAAGTCATCCATATACACCTCAAGTCCTTCATTTATTAAATCAGCAAAGATGTTGAGTATAGCTCTTTCAAATGTAGCTGGGGCATTACACAAGCCAAATGGAAATACTTTGTATGTGAATGTACCCCATGGACACGTGAAGGTTGTTTTGTTCTGGTCTTCAGGGGAAAACTGAATCTGATTGTAGCCATTGAAACCGTCTAAGAAGGAAAATAATTTCTTCCCTACCAAAGTATCAAGGAACTGATCGATGAATGGGAGGGGGAAGTGATATTTCTGTGTCGCCTTGTTCAACTCCCGGTAGTCTACATATATACTCCACTTCCCATTTTTCTTAGGGACGACCACCAATGGAGAGACCCATTTACTCTCTGAGCTAGGATAAATGAAATTTACATCCAGCAACTTTTGTAACTCTTCTTTAACAATTTCCTTGAGATGTGGATTCAATCTCCTTTGAGGTTGTCAGATGGGTTGAGCATCCCTCTCCATATAGATTTCGTGTGTACATAGCTATGGGTCTATTCCTTTCATATCTGGATAATCCAAGGAAAAAGCCCCTTTATATTTTTGCAAGACCTGTATGAGGTTTTGCTATTGATCACCATCCATACTATCATTAATATTTAGAATTTTGCCTGGTTCGATCTCAACAGGTTTGTTGTTATGAACAACAGTCATCTGAATATGCTCGTCATCGGTATCCTTCAAAGGATCCTCCATGGCTTCATTATCAAGAATTTCTTTCAAAATTTGACACTTTACATTTCTCACATTAGTTGGCTAATTTATAAAATTATTGATAACGACATCTTCAGCCTGGTCTTTAAATTATAGTGCCTACACTACTGTGAGTGGTGAACAGATGCTTTCCTCCAAGTACGTTGGTGGTTGTATGCATATCTTTACAATGGGAAAACTTGGCTTGGCAGGAGGATATAACACAAGATTTTTTACAGCATCCCCCTTGCAATAGTCATGCTGCCTTCTTGACAACCAATATAAGCATCATCTGTTGCTAGCCAAGGTCAGCCCAGAATCATAGGGTGCCCATCCAATCGACACTTTGGGTTTATAACAAGAAAATCAACTGGATATTCCCACAAATCAACATATGTTGTAATATCTTGTAAGGTTCCTTCTGTCCTTACCACCAAACAATCAGCAAGTTCTAATAAAGTGGTGGTTGGTTCTAGGGCTGTAATACCAAGTGCTTGATAGGTTTCTGCTGTTAAAATATTAATGGTTACACCCAGATAAACTAGTGTATTGGGAAAAGAGCGGCCATATATCTTAATATCACTATGGGATTTCTAGGATCTTCATAATTTATTGGAGTTTCCCCTCCCAAGAGTAAATCATATAATATTCCTACAACATGAATGGTGGGTGATGTTTTTTCTTTCCTCGCAAGCTTCTTTACACATAGCTCTTTGATTGTTTTCGCATAGATGGGAATGTCTTGAATGTCCTGGAGGAGAGGAATTTTTAATACAAAGGTTTTTTAGTTCCCCTACAAGATTGAAATATGGGTAAACAATAGCTTTGGGTATTGTTAACCTTTCAGGGAACAAGGGATAAGTGACTGTAAGTTTTTCAGGATCTTCATGCTGATCTATCTCTTCTCCTTGGTTTAGTTCAGTATTTATTACAAGTGGTGATATATGTATAGGTGGGGTTTCAATTTCGATTGAAGGTTGGTCCCTATTTTCCTCAACGGTGATGATACACCTTGACCTCAATCTGAGTACATTACATTATTTATGCTCAATCTCATAATCTAAGCTTTCAATAATCTGCACCAACTGGACTGGTTTGTTATTAGGATTTGGATTCGACTGAGCTGGAAATTGAGGGCGCAGAAGAGGTTGAGGATCTTGTTATAATGTATACGGAGCTGATAGTGCAGGTTGAGGTTAAGGACCTGTCCCCATAGGTGCATTGGATATCTCCAGAGGTCGTTGCCAATTTCTAGACCAGTTCAGATTTTGAGAGGTAGAGGGAGGCACTGGGATTGATAGGGATTGCCTTGCCAAACAGGAGTAAAAGGAGAATTTGGCCAGCCATGACCTGGAAAGGATTGTGTTGGCCAGGATGTCATATGGAATGGTTTGTTTTTCCAATTTGGGTAAGGTGATTGGCCTTTCCATGTTGCCCCAAGGTTCTATTGCTGATTAAACTATGAAGAAGGAAAGAAGTGAGATGTCTCTTGTGAAATACTTGTAGGTTTAGACTACCACTGTCGACGTTGGTTCATTAAATATACTGGCTACGTTTCTTCTTATGCTTCCTTGAATATTTTTGGGTTGTGTTATATTCTTTCCACGACTAGCCCACATAGTTAACCAGGGGTTAGAGGGGGGAGGTCACAAGGGATTTGAGGTGTACCCGTAACCCCACTTTATTGGGTTTGGGACAGCGCCCCGGAAAATTTTGGTTTTGGACCCTATGTTAGGTTGGGCAGACCGACCTATGGTTTTGTGCATGATTTTTGCACATATGTTTTGGACCTGATGGTTTTCATTCCATGGTTTTGGATGCTTCGGCATGTATAAATATGTATTGTAACATTGAAAGAATAATAATGAAAAATCAAGCTGGCAGTCCCGGTTTTGGGATCCATGGGAAAATCTCTGTGTATATGTGTTATATGTCTTATGATCTCGCATTGTTTATTTTCTGTGTTCTAGAATTTGTATGCAGCTTCTTTATGTACGGGGTTAAAAACCTACATTTGGTATCGGAGCTATTTTGGCTTCGAGGGGACGCCTTTGTTGTTGAGGATTTTCGCTCGAGCCTGTGGTACAACCTGTTTAGTGGGAGATCTGTGAGATCGATTCTAGTGGTGAAAGAATATGGTGGGCAGTGGAAAGATAGAGATCGAGAAATTTAATGGTCAAAGTTTTGAGTTGTGGAAACTCAAGATAGAGGATCTGTTGGTGGATAAAGATCAGTGGATCACGGTAGATCCAGGTACTAAACCAATAGGAGTGTCCGATGAAGAAGAATGGAAGAAGTTGGATCAGAAGGCAAAGAGCACAATACGATTGTGTGTCTCAGATTCAATATTGTTGAATGTATCAGGGGAAGCTACGGCAAAGGCTTTGTGGGACAAGTTAGGGACTTTGTACCAATCTAAGTCTCTAGTGAACAAATTGTTCCTGTGGAAAAAGTTGTATAACCTAAGGATGAAAGATGGAGACTCGATGATAGAGCATCTAAACGCATTTAATACTATGGTAAGTCAGTTAGCATCTATTGATATTAAGATTTTAGATGAAGATAGGTGCATTAGTTTGTTGTGTTCTCTACTAGATTCATGGGATAGTCTGGTTATTGCAATAGGTAGCAATGCAAATACCTTGCAGTTTGATGAAATAGTCTCAGCCTTGCTGACAAAGGAGATGAGACGGAAAAATATGGAGAGCTAGAATGGTGATGCCTTTTCTATACAAGGATGATCCCAAAACAGAAACAAAAATAAGTCATCGAGTGGGAGATCTAAATCTAGAGGAAGATCTAAATTTCCAAGAAAACCTGTAAAGGTGGTGTGCTAGAAATGCAGAAAGGAAGGGCACTACAAAAGGGACTATAAATATAAATCTCCTGATAAAGGAAAGGGATCTAATGATGCTCCATTTGCAGAGGCTAAAACCACCTCAGATGAAGGTGGGGATGTGTACTTGGCTTCTTCAAGTACACATGTAGATCATGAGGCATGGTTGATTGACTCAGGTGCATCCTTTCACTTCACTCCCCATAGAGAGTGTTTCTGTGAGTATGAGAAATATGATGGTGGCGATGTCTTCTTAGGGGTGATAGGAAGGCTAGAATTTTTGGTCGTAGAAAACTAAAGTTGAAGTTGCAAGGTGGAAGGGTTAGAACACTTCCAGGTGTTCTGCATATTCCTGTGTTGGCCAGAAATCTAATTTATGTAAGCAAGTTGGATGATGCAGGTGTGAAAACAGTGTTCGAGAAGGATATATGCAAGATGGTTCGAGGGGCACTAGTATTGATGTGGGGAGTTCGGATTGGAACTATGTACAAGCTGCAAGGTAGCACTATTGTTGATGGATGCAATAGTTCTGTGGTTCCTGAAAGTAAAGAAAAAAATATAGTGGTCTCTAGAGAGAAGACCATGCTGTGGCATCAAAGGTTTGGACATATTGGAGAGAAGGGCCTTCGAATACTTCATGGTAAAGGTATGGTAGAAGGTATCAGTAATAGCTCTCTGGATTTTGATTTCTATGAAAATTGTGTATATGGGAAGCAGAATCGGGTGAGTTTTTCCTCTAGTAGTAAGAGGGCGAAACAAATATTAGAGCTTGTGCATAGTGATGTGTTTGGATCTGTGAAGGTTCCATCACTGGGTAATTTTGTGTACTATGTATCATTTATAGATGACTTCTTAAGGAATACATGAATATATTTCCTTAAGAGGAATCTGAAGTCTTTGACAAGTTTAAAGAATTTAAGGCTCTCGTGGAAAATCAGACAGATAAGAAGATAAAGGTGCTAAGGACAAATAATGGTGGAGAGTTTTGCAGTAAGGAATTTGAAGAATTCTGTAAGAAGTGTGCTATATCACGGCAGAAGACTACTCCATATACACCTCAGAAAAATGGAGTTACAGAAAGAATGAACAAGACGTTGATGGAAAGGGCAAGAAGCATTCCCAGTGGTGTTGGGTTAGGACAAGAATTCTAGGCAGAGGCGGTGGATACTACATGTTACCTAGTCAACAGATCACCTTCATCAGCGTTGGAGGATAAAACTCCACAAGAGGTATGGACTAGTAAGAAACCCTCTATTTCACATCTGAGGGTATTTGGATGTGATGCATATGTACATGTTCCAAAGGAAAAACGAACCAAGTCAGATAGTAAATCTGAAAAGTGCATCTTTATTGGGTATAAGGATGGTTTAAAGGGTTATAAGCTTTGGAACCCAGTAACAAGGAAGGTAGTGTACAGTCGAGATGTGGTGTTCAGAGAGGTGAAAGATGTTATTAAACATGAAGTCCAACCAA